>APFE031229895.1:15707-29991 GCA_000404065.3 Pinus taeda
TATAAATTATGTTATATGTAAGCTTGTTTACCTGTAATCCAAGTAATTTAAAACTCCCAACTCGTTTTTGGCTTAATATTTCCATTTTTACTAAAAATGGAAGTCTCCATTTCTCGTAATTTCTCAATAAATTCCTATATTGCAAATCAATGTGATTATTTTAATTAATACTCTTATGACAAAACATTTTCTCTATGGTTTTGAAAATATATTCTTCCTTATGAATATGTTTCTCCATCTCACCTTTTTAGCAAAATAAATATTTTAAGAAGCATGGTGCAAACTTTATTATTGTTAAGTGAAATGATTTAATTTTAAGGAAAAAAAAAATATCTTCTATTGCTTAGCTTTAAAAAATCTATATAATTCTATTAGAAACATATCTATGTACGCACTCTATTTTTCTTAAATTAAGTTTGATGTCTATACTCAACAATGTAGCTATAAATATTAAAGATTAAAAAATACCTTAATTTTAATTTTATAATGCATTAATATATAAAAATCAAACTATATAATTAAGAAAATCTACATTCTTAAGTAAAATTTTCATAAATTTAAAATTGTAAAAACAGAAATAGTTAATGTTCTTAAACTTGAAAGGTTCCCTCACATGGTAAGATCATAAAATTTTTGGAATCATATTTGACTGGTTTGTCCCATTGTTATAGTATATTTCTAGATTTTTATTGATGTTTCATGATTTGATTTATTTAGAAGGTATGTCTCCTAGGATATGAACATATCTCTATTTTTATGAAAGGGTTGTTACAAGTGGAATATGACTTGTTCATCCATCTATTATAGTATATTCATATATTTTTATTGAAACATTGTGATTTGATTTATAGGTTATGAACATATGTCGAATTTATGAAATGGTTGTCACAAGCAGAATTTGACTCATTTGTCCGATCTATTATAGTATATTTATATATTTTTATAGAAATTTTGTGATTTGATTTAATAGGATATGAACACATGTCTATTTTTATGAAATGTCAGTCACAATTCTCTGATTTTATTTGGAGGTATGTCTCCTACGATATGAACATATGCCTATTTTTGAAATGGTTGTTACAAGTGGTAGAAATGGTAATCACAATTCTCTAGTTTTATTTGGATGTAAAATGGTAGTCACAATTCTCTGATTTTATTTTGGAGGTACATCTCCTAGGATATGAACATATATCTATTTTTGAAATGGTTGTCACAAGTGGTAGAAATGGTACTCACAATTCTCTTATTTTATTTGGAGGTACATCTCCTAGGATATGAACATATGTATATTTTTGAAATGGTTGTCACAAGTGGTAGAAATGGTAGTCATAATTCTTTGATTTTATTTGGAGGTAAAATGGTAGTCACAATTCTTTGATTTTATTTGGAGGTACATCTCCTAGGATATGAACATATGTATATTTTTGAAATGGTTGTCACAAGTGGTAGAAATGTTAGTCATAATTCTTTGATTTTATTTGGAGGTAAAATGATAGTTACAATTCTTTGATTTTATCTTGAGGTGCATCTCCTAGGATATGAACATAGGTCTATTTTTATAAAATGGTTGCTACAAGTGTAGTCACAATTCTCTGATGGGATAGGCCTTCTTGTACATAGCTCAATTTTTGAAAGATTATTCATTAACATCATTGTTAAATCATTCATGGTTTCTAAAATTAAAATACATATAAAGAAAACATAATGATATGAATGTGGGATATTACATTTATGCAATTTCAGTAAAAAACGACGGTTACATAGCAGCTATTACCTACAGGTTAGTTTAAATATAGTTTAATGAAAGAGAAAATAACAAAGACAGAGACTTCATCACAAAAATAAAATAACTAATAAAATATTATATTGTTGAGTGCCATTGTTGGTGCACTAAGATGTTGTTCTATAGGCAATCTTAATTCCTACATTAATCGTCAACCCAAGGTAAGTCTTTTTATGTCAAGAGTGTCAACACTATATGTGGAGTGAATTGAGACGTTATCTAATGATAAATCATTGCAATCACTAATAACTATTTCTTCAACTCACTTAAAACAATTATGAAAGAAATAACCATGGAGGAAATAACTCCTGAAGCAACTCTTAACACACTCTACAATTCTATTTAACTTATTCTGAATTCAAATGAATTTGAATGTAAGTGCAAAGAATCATGCTCAACAATATTCAAATAGAATTAATACTAACTCACTCAATCAAGAAGGAGAACTATGAAAACTAAACATCAATGGTAATCTATAACAAATCTGAATTGAACAACAAATTCTAATTGAATGGGAGATCCTAATTGAACAACAAATCTCAATTGAATGACAACTAATAATTGGACAACAATCGAGCATATAATGATAAATGATATATAAACAACAAATGATTTATATAAGAAAATTATGGAAATCGATTAATGTTATCTCTAAGATCTGTGATAACATAACTCAGAATGAACATCAATCTACTACCGAAACCAACATAACCAATCCAATCAAAGTGTTACTCAGAGATATCACACATCTAAGTCTAAATCTAAATGAACAACAATATAAATCAGAATCGTCAATCTTCACAAATAAGCGAAATGATATTAAGCAAAATGATATTAACTTAACATTAACAATCAGTAATGACTAAATAGAAAATATTATAACACAAGAAAGCAATATAATTGTCTTGACTGGGCCCAAAGTTGCCAGAAGTCTCCAGTAAGAAATACTCAGAATATCGCTTGGATCAAACACAGTCTTTCTTCATTGAAATAAGCAACATGGTTACAACATCACTGAGTTAACATTATTATATGTCTCAAAACAATAATTACAAGTTATGAAATTTTGAACTCTCTGCAGTTTTTCCTTTTAGCCTTATATATTACATTTTGAAAATAAATAAATAAAAGTGAATCGTCAGGATTAGGGGATCCTGAGGATTTCACTATACATAATCTGATTCTGTCATGAAGTAGAATTAGTCTCCCTAGTCTCTCACTACCTTGCTTGCCTCAAACGTTGTCTTTTTCCTTTTATGAACCGATGCTACTCTTTCGATTGAACAACTATTGTTCAATCTGCATCTTCTCCATAAAAAGATAGCAAAAAGTTAATTTCTCCAGCTATATATATCTACTTTGTTACCAAGTGCTTTTACGCAACTTTAGCTATTATTTAATTTACTTTGATCCATAAAGAAAGATAATCATGTGATGATAAATGCTGAATAAAGACATTTATGAACATAAAACATACCTTTCTTCTAACCCAACATACTACTTAGCTTACCTTGTTGTATATCCTCATGTAATTAAATAGTTGATGTGTAGCTAAGTTAGGGAATAGACAAGATATACCTACCCCTTATAATTTCTGAATCCAGTTTTCTTCTTTAGTGTATAAAAAGCCTACGTAACATCTTGATCCTTCAAGGTGTAGTCACATTGATACTTCTCTAGAGGATACGATATGATTGGAGTCCTACACCAACATCCTATCCATTCAGGCCCCATTGTTAAGACCATGTTAATGTACTTGTAGAAATGAGAGGAGGCAACTTGAAAGTTCTGGTATCCAAATGGTTCTAGATTATAATAGTAATGTTAGAGATCGCCCACCTTTGTCTGGATGTAGACAAGGCTTCCTCCTTAATCTCTTCGTAGTACTCCTTTCCATCTTTTACAATATCCATGTGAAATGGCCCTAGTTGGCCAACAACGCCATCCCGCTTCATGAATTCCTTGTGTTTTGACCGAGAAATGCAGGGGTTTGGTTAATTCCCCTTGTTAATATTTGCAACACGAAATTCAAAAAATAAAAAATTATAAAAATTAACATTTCAGGATCCCTTCTTATTTTATTCCGTCCCTGGAATAAACATAGGCAGTAAAATTCGAATTTGATATTAATAGCTGTTTGTAAATTAATTAATTAATTCATCTTTAGTTAATTAGTTAAGGAAGATCAAACTTGAAGTCTATGTGAAGACATGCAACGGTTTCTCCTTTGATTGAGGGATTTATCCATCAGTTAAAGAGATAAGGATGATTTGTAATATTGAGTTGTAATTACTTGGCTCGGTTAACTGAGTCAAGTCCAGTTAGATTAATTTGATAGTTTGTTCAATTAGTTAATGCTTGCATGCATGTAACTATTGTATTTCAGATAACTGAAAATTCACTCATGGATAACTCATGTATGTCAGTTCAATCAGAGACCCAGTTGAGATCAAATGGAGGGATAATGTAATATCATTTGCTAAGATATTCCTTAGTGAATATTCCTTGCATGCAGAAGCAATATTTTTCCTTGAGGATTGTGTAGTTGGGCCTGAGGTTACAGTGAGTGTGATGAGGCCAATTTGCATATGTGATATCATTGGACCCCAATGAAAACTACGCAAGGAAATAGGAGGCTTGGAGGGCTTGGGGAAGACATGTACTATGTCTATTCAGTCTGTGAGATGTATTGTTTGATTGTAGATAAAGCAGGATAGCTTGAGAGCTGATTATTTTTGTAACTTGAACAAGATTTCCACTTGTATGATAATATAGAGTTGGGGTTATAGGTTGGTTCTTTCCCTACTGATATATCTTTTGTGTTATGGTTAATTACTTCTCATTCTTAGTTATATATGTTCATGCTTTATGTTGCTCATGTTCGATTAAGCTTCCACTAAGTTGTTTGTAGAAGTAGATCAAGTGTTTTTCTTTAGTACATTGCATTACCAGGTGATCTACAGTGGGAATTTCTACATGGTTTTGGAGCAAAGATGATCAAGGAAGAAGAGTATACAAGCAGGAGAAGTTCAAATTTTGGTTTATGAATATTGAAGTGAGTTCTTATCACATCTATTTCACCGATGGCATTCAGTGGTTTAAGATTCAAATATGCCCTTGATGGCAGTTCGAATTATATAGCCTAGAAGGATCGCATGGAGGTAGTATTAGAAGATAACAGCCTAAAGGACTTCATTGATCAAGAAGTCTAGAATCTGATTGATGCTACTCAACTAGCGAAACGAAAAAAGTGTGTGACTAGAGTAAGGAGAATCATCCTGGAGGGAGTTCGAGATCACATTGTCTCGAGCCTCCATGGGAAGGAGACTCTGTTTTCGATGTGTAAAACATTGAAATATCTTTATCAAAATAGAAATTACTAGAGGAAGCTAGCACTAAAAGATAAAATTCAAAAGGTCAAGTGAAAAAAGTGTGACACAATCTCTACATTCCTGAACAAGCTCACCACCTGCAGGGATGAGCTTGCAAGCATAGGGGTCGTGACTACTAATGATGACATGGTGAGTCTAGCATTCCTCAGTCTTCCTAAGAGCTGGCATCGCTACCAGGACTCGATTAATGGAAGAGAGAAACTGCCATATTGGGAATGGCTTTGGTCAGATTTGATGTAGGAGGAGATAAGGCGAAGCACCAGGGATGGATCTTCATCAAAACAAGATGATGAAGAAAATATAGCTTTAGCGAGTAAAGCTTAGAAACGGAAAGGGAAGGCATCCTAATACAAATATTCTCATGGTGGGAAGAAGGTTGACAAGTCGAAGGTGACATGCTTTCACTATCATGAAGTGGGCCATTATGCTATCAATTGTCCATAGAAGAAATCCAAGAAGGTTTCTTCAAAGGGATCTGATGGTGATGCACTAGCTTCACAGTTTGAGTTGGATTCTTGCATATCACATGCATGTTTTCATCCATGGTGGGATGTGTTTGGTACCTGGACAGTGGAGCTTCTTTCCACATGTCGGGTGACAAGAATCATTTCAGTACATTGGAGGAGAAGGATCTCTAGATGCGAATCGAGATGGGTGATGATCGAAAGTACTGTGTCTCAGGTGAAGGTACAATTTTTTTTTAGAGTGAGCATGGTGATCCTCTCACCCTATCTGTTGTTAAGTATCTACCAGGTTTGAAAAACAATCTTGTGTCTATTGCTATGCTAGAAGATAAAGGCTATGATGTAGTCTTTAGTAAAGGAAACATTTTCTTGAGGCATATCAACACCAGACAGACCAAGCTAATAGGGATTTGAGTAAATAATCTCTAGAAGCTGGAGGTAGACAACTGTACTGCATTGAGTTCCAAAGCAGAAGTGGTGTAAAGCCAATATGTTAGCGAGTTGTGGCATAGAAGACTGGGTCACTTGCATCACGGGGCCTTGAAGATCATGTAACAAATTTCTACCGGCTTACCCAAGGGAAAACTGGAGCAAACAGACACATGAAAATGATGCACCTTGGGTAAGTATGCAAAAGATTCCTTTCAAGATTAGGAGAGTAGAGCTGGAGCAATCCTGGAGTGAGTTCAGTCAGATGTATGTGGACCATTCTTTACAACCTCCACCACTAATTAAAGCTACTATGTTATTCTTATTGATGATGTTTCTTGTAGTTGTTGGATCTACTTTATGCAAAGAAGGATCAGACCTTCTTGATGTTTTGTGAGTTTAAAGCCTTGACAGAGAAAGAATCTAGGAAAGAAAGTAAAAGCCTTGCGTAACGACAATGGTGGGGAGTATGTTTCCTAGCAGTTTAAAGAATTTTGTGCTATAGAAGGAATTAAACGGGAACTGACAGCACCACATAACCCACGACATAATGGGGTGGCCGAAAGGAAGAATAGATCTATTGTGGGAGCAGCTCAAGTGATGTTGCATGACCAAAGCCTACCACTTCATCTATGGGCTGAGGCATGCAATACAACAGTGTACCTTCAAAACAGAAGCCCTCATCGTATTTTGGGGATGAATACACCCATGGAGGATTTTTTAGGGAAGCGACCATATGTGAGTCACTTCCGCATCTTTGGATCACCAGTTTTTTGTCATGTGACCAAAGATGCTCGGAAGAAGCTAGACCCAACAACTGAGTTGGGGATACTTGTTGTGTACACAGATACACCCCACAACTATCGTGTGTTTCTACATATTAGTTAGAGGACCGTAGTGTGCATGGATCTGAAGTTTGACAAGTAGATAGCCATGCGAGTGTCACTTGAGAGGGAGCTCAAGTTGCATGGTGATGAGGAACTATTTTTTCCAGAGGAGGAGCCTCCTGATGATGTGGATCAGCCACATGCAGAGGATCGAGTAGTGGAGACAACCACTTCTGGAGAGTCTTCCAGAGACAGGCGGAAATGCTTGGGGGAAGATAACAAATTGATGCTAGATGCAACAGAGAATGTGGGGTAGCCATCCTCCCAATGTAGATAGAGGATATTTCTTGAGAGATACACTGGCTACATGGCCCTAGTTGGGGAGTGTGTAGCGACTGAACCTTCTTCTTTTCAGGAGGTAGTGCACCAACCAGTCTGGGGGTATGCAATGGTAGAAGAGTATGATTCTATCATACGAACCAGTCTGTGGGATGTTGTCCCTAGACCTGGCAACAAGTCAGCGGTTAGTTCCCGATGGCTTTACAAGGTAAAGTAGGTAGCTAATGGCAGTGTTGAGAAACACAAGATAAGGTTTGTTTCCATAGGTTTCTCACAGGTTGAGGGGATCAACTACGATGAGACCTTTGCTCCCATAGCAAGGTACTCATCTATCAGATCGACACTAGCTCTATCAACTCAGATGAATTGGAAGATCCATCAGATGGATGTGAAGACAATGTTCCTCGATGGGAATATTGAGGAAAAGGTATACATTAAGCAGCCCGAAGGATTTGAGACCTTCAATCATGAGTCGCATGTTTGCCGACTCAAGCAAGTACTATATGGGCTGAAGCATGCACCCCATGCTTGGTATACGAAGATCGAAAACTATTTCATCGGGTTGGGCTTCACCAAGAATGAAGCAGATGAAAACCTTTACCACATCATGGTAGAAGGTAAGCCATTTATTATTATACTTTATATTGATGATCTGATTTTGACAAGTGATGATTAGTTGATCAAATCTTGCAAGGAGGACCTTGCAAAAGAGTTTGAGATGAAGGACATAGGCCTCATGCACTACCTTGTAGGCATGGAAGTGTGGTAGAAAGATGGGGAAGTATTTGTGTCTCAAAGCAAGTATGCCAATGAGATACTCAGGCACTTTCACATGGAGAAGTGCAAACCCACGCAAACTCCTCGAGCTAGGAACTACAGGAAGGAGGATGCTACTTCAGGTGAGGTAGTAGCTGCTACTATTTATCAAGAACTAGTGGGTTCACTTATGTATTTGGTGAACACATGACCCGACTTATGTTTTGTGGTGAACCAGCTGAGTCAAGCTATTTTTCAGCCTACCAAGATGTTTTGGAAGGTAGCGAAGCATGTGCTGAGATATCTTAGAGGCACTACAAAGTACGCATTATGGTATAGGCAGACAAAGGGAGTGAAGCTGCAAGGCTTCACAGATGAAGATTGGGTTGGTATTCCATCAGGTCGGAAGAGCACTTATTGAGGAATCTTCAACTTTGGTTCAGCTGCATTTTCTTAGTATAGCAGGAAACAGAGATCAATTGCACTTAGCTCAGCAGAGGTTGAATACATGGCTACCAGTCAGGTAGCAGGCGAGGCCATTTGGATGCAGAAGATTCTAGTGGGATTGTTTAGTGAGATGATGGATTCTATAGTGATATACTGTGATAATCAAAGTTGCATAAAACTCTCTAAGAATCCAGTGTTTGATGACATGTCCAAGCATATAGATATCCATTACCATCATCTACGAGACTATGTGGTCAAAAGGATCATGATGTTGCAGTATGTTTCAACCAAGGAGCAAGATGCAGATATTTTGACTAAGGCATTGTCAAAATTCAAGTTCGAGTTCCACAGAGATAGGATCGGGGTTACTGATAATCCCTTTCTTGTTGAGAGAGAGTGTTGAGATTTGCAATGAGAAATGCTAAAAATAGAACATTCTAAAAATAGCATTTTGGTATCCCTTCTTATTTTAGTCAGTCCCTGGAGTAAACATAGGAAGTAAAATTTGAATTTGATATTAACAGAAGTTTGTAAATTAATTAATTAATTCATCTTGAGTAAATTAGTTAAGGAAAATCAAAATTTAGGTCTATGTGAGGACATGCAACAGTTTCTCCTTTAATTGAGGGATTTATCCATCAGTTAAAGAGATAAGGATGAGTTGTCATATTGAGTTGTAATTAGTTGGCTCAGTTAAATGAGTCAAGTCCAATTAGATTAATTTAACAGTTTGTTAAATCAATGAGAGTTCAGTTAGTTAATGCTTGCATGCATGTAACTACTGTATTTCAGATAATTGAATATTCACTCATGGATAACTCATGTATTTCAGTTCAATCAGAGACCTAGTTGAGATCAGATGGAGGGACAGTGTACTATCAGTTACTAGGATATTCCTTGCTGAAAATTCCTTGCATGCAGAAGCAATATTATTCCTTGAGGATTGCATAGTTGGACTTGAGGTTATAGTGAGTGTGATGAGGAAAATCCACACATGTGATATCATTGGTCCCCAATCAAAACTATGCAAGGAAACAAGAGGCTTGGAGGGCTTGAGGAAGACATATACTATGTCTATTCAGTCTGTGAGTTGTATTGTTTGGTTGCAGAGAGAGTAGGATAGCTTGAGAGATGATTCTTTTTGTAACTTGAACAAGATTTCCACTTGTATGATAATACAAAGTGGGGGTTTTAGGCTGGTGCTTTCCTCATTGATATATCTTCTATGTTATGGTTAATTACTTCTCATTCTCAATTATATCTATTCATGCTTGATGTTTCTCATGTTCGATTGAGCTTCCACTAAATTTTTTGTAGAAGTAGATCAAGTGTTTTTCTTTAGTACATTGCATTACCATGCGATCTACAGTGGGAATTTCTACATTCTTTCACATTTTGATATTCAGTAGAGGGCATTCATGAACCCTACCTCTTCAGACTAAAATTCATGCCAAAAATCATGTTTCCTCCCTTCAAAATGACTCATTGCCCTTCCTGTAGAAGCTCGTTGTCCCTCTTATACATTTCCTGTAGGTGCTCCTGTAGAAAACCTGTAGGACTACCGTAGGAGATGTCGAGAGAAAAAATATGGAGGGAATCGATGGAGGATGGTGGATACGAGATTGTGGGGGCATAAGAAGACTGTTGTGTGGCTGAGTTATGAGGATAAACGGAAGAAAAGGTGGTGAGAATGTGCGGGGAGGAGTGCTCATTACCTTATATGGTTGTTTTCAGTTATGAGTGTTGAGCTGGCGAGGTGTACATTGCCTAGATTAGGATTGTTGGTCCCCACCTTCTTGGTCATCATTACCCCCCTCGTAATCATCCCCTCATTACTCTATCGGAATTAACTCTTCCTCCCACTACCCGTCCTTTGCATCTTTTACTTGGGTCGACTATGCACATGTGTGGGTGATATCTCAGTTAAGTGGAGTCAACCAAATGAAGACGGCCAAGTTAACTGGTCACCTTTCCCTCTCTTGATTTCAACCATCTCGTTTATTTTGCATGATTCCTAATTAAACAAATGTAGATAGAGGAGTGACTTAGCTACTTACCTATAATCCAAGTGTATTTGCTTCCATCGACTGTGAGGTGATGTGGCTTTCTCTGCTACATGCCTTCACTTTCCCTTATGCATGTTGTCTCTACTTTGATGTGTTGTTGTGTGTTTTTGTAGGTTCTTCTTTTGTTGGAGTTGAGCTTCATGTGCCTTTTCAACCTTCATATGTGCTATCCCTTGCTGCTGGTGCTGGACTTCTATAGGATTAGATGCTACAAGAATTCCTATAGGAGCTCCTATAGCTTCTCCCCCCCTTGAAACTTCAACTATTTCCTTGTGCTTGGAGCTCGAGAATGATGCCATAGGTGCAGATGAATGATGGAGGGATCGTAGGTAAGATTTTAAACACATATTTTACTAAATTTGGAATTAAATAGCTGATCTAGAATTTCACAATAACTAAAAAACTCAATTCTAGTGATGTCCTTGTAATAAAAAATTTCCACTTTTAATGAAATATGTGTATTTAGGTAAGTTTAATGGTGCATTTTCCTCCTTTTATTTTTGTTTTTTTTCAAAATTTAAAAACTGTTTTTCTGTGTTTTTTGTTGGAAAGAAAAGAATAATAATAATAATAATAATGATGCTTGGAGTGTGATTCGGGCTTGGAAATGATGGAAAGTTGGTTTGAAGATGGTAAGAAGGATTATAGGTTCCTCATGAAGCTTTTCTTGTCCCTCAAAATGCCTCCTGTAGACACTTTTGGCTCTTTGTAATTCCTACAGGAGCCTCCTGTAGAAAAAACAGAGCCTCCTGGAGAAAACAAATTTTGGAAGAAGAGGTACAATGGGGCAAAAGAGATGACAAAATTGATGGAGGAAGGTGTGGAGAAGATGAGATGGATGCTGGTATGAATGTCAGGGTCCCCTTGGCAACTTCTTCTGCTCCTTGTAGTCCTCTTGCAAACCTACAATGCAATAAAAATTCATTTTTTCTTTCTCTCTCTCTCCCTCTCTCTTTTTTTTGAAAACAACTAGGGTGCCTCAGAGAGATTTTCACCCTAATTTCCTGCCCCGGGCACCTCCAAGGGAGGTTTTCACCTAGGGATCTTATTCTTTTCCCTTTTTATTTGACATCACTAGGCTGCCTCAGAAGAGGTTTTCAACCCAATGATTGGACTTAAGCGCCTCATGGAGGTTTTCACTTGAGTCCTTATTTTTTCTATTTTTTCTTCAGACAGTGGGTGAAGTGGACATGCTCCACTACCATCACTATTTTATTCAACTATTCAATAAAATCTAGCTTGGAGAGGGGTTTCGAGTAGAGTTTCAACCGATGTCCATTGCCAAGCATGGGGATGGCTTCATCATCAATGGTTCTGATCACAACTGAACCATTGTCATTGCATTTCTCCATATTGTAGGGTTGTAGCCATATTTTCCTCAACTTTCCTTTGAAATCCTTGTATCTTGAATCATAGAGTAGTGCCCAATCTCACTCTTGGAATTTCTTCTCCATGATATTTCCGTCATGTCATATATTTATCTGATGTCGAACTACCTATGTATGGAGAAGGGCTTGCAATCTATATTCATCCAATGCATTGAGCTTAACTAATCTCATATTCTATGCATGGTTGAGGTCTAGGTCCAGCTGAGTTACCATCCTTAGGGTATTGAATTCAAACTCTTTGACAGCAAAGCCCTCTTCCCATAGACTAGTTCATAGGGTGTGAACCCGGTGGTGGTTTTCCATGTTGTGTTGTAGGCCCAAGTGGCCTCAAATAATCTATCCACCTAGTCTTTTCTACTGTTGCTCACTACCTTTGTTAGGATCCCTTCCAATGCTCTGTTAATGACCTCCGCTTGCCCATTGGCTTGTGGATGGTAAGGGGTGGAAGCCCTATGCTTGATCTTATGATGTGTGAGCAGGTCTTCTCAAATTCCCGTGAGCAGGACCAATTTCAGGGACTCACGGTCAAGTGTACACATGGCCCTTTTGTAACTATGCTAGAACCCCTCTTCATAGTCTTCCAGGGACTCAACACTTCCTATGGTCATTCGGAAGATTTATTCTTTAGTATCTTTTGACCGACAATAGTCTCGATACTTATTGTTAAAGGCCTGCTACATCTGGGCCCACGTTGTGATGCTATTGCCATGTAATCCCATGAACCAGCACATGACTACATCCTTGATACTAGAATGAAACAATTTCAACTTTTGCTCATCTTCTGCATAGTCATAAGTTCGAAAGATGACAACAAACTCGAACAAGAAGGTGTCAGGATCTTCTGTAGTCAGACCATGGATGTGAGGTAGGGCTGAAGGACTTATATTCTTCATTTTTGTGTCCCCATTGGTCTCCTAAATGGGGAAGGTACTGTCTATTATCTCTCCATTTCCCCTAGCATTTCTATTTTCAACCATTGGTTCCAAAGGAATGTTTTCTTCTTCTTCTTCCCCTATACGTTCTTCAAATATTTATGGATGTTCACCTAAGGGTTATTCTTGATTGCATCCACCAAAGAAGAGGGAAGGTTGGTTGTGTGAAGAAGTGGGGGTGTTGGGAAAAAAATTTCCTAAGTTATCTCTACTCCTACAAGGCATGAAAGGAGATATTTTTGGTTGGGTTTTTGCTTCTTTTTCCCCACACTGAAAGAACCTGCAGAAATTGAGATTGTGATTGAACAAAACAAATTGCAACTAGCTAAAATGAACTTGCTGAATGGAAATTTTCATAATTGAAAAGGAAAGTAACGAAATGCAAAAATGAAAGAAAAGAAATGACTAGTCTACTTTTACCGAAATAAACTATTAGCATAATGTTGCAATAGGAAATAGAAGAAAGTAGTAATCATAGAATACTCTGATGCTTCCCCAGAAATGGCGATAATAAGTGGTCAATGCCAGTATTGCAGCAAGAATGCTGCAACTCCTGGGCTACTAGCTTTACTTTTATCAACCAGGTAGTTCGTAACAAAGTTGGAAGTGTCGGTGCTATATGCACAAGCACTAGTTCTCACTGCAAGTTGCCACTGTAGGTTTTAACCCCATACAAAAATTACCTGCATATGAATTCTAAATCACAAGAAAGATAAAAATGTGAGAGCATAACACATAAAATACATATACACAGATATTTCCCACTCGATCCCAAAACCGGGACTACCAGCTTGGTTTTTCATTATGTTCCTTTCAATGTTACAATACATATTTATACATGCTGAAGCATCCAATACCATGGACCGAAAACCATCGTGTCCAAAAAATATGTGCGAAAATCATGCACAAAACCATACGTGGGTCTGCCCAACCTAACATAGGGTCCAAATCCAAAATTTTCCGGGGCGCTGCCCCAGACCACATAAAGTGGGGTTGCGAGTACCCCTCAAACCTCCTGTTAACTATGTGGAAACAATATAACACAACCGAACAATCTCCCACTTGTTGTTTTCTTTCCACAGGGGGCCACAGGAGAGCTTAGTCATTTTTCTAGCCCTAAAACACCCATTGTTTCTCTACACCAAGAGAACTTCTCAGAGCTCACAGACTTTGTCAATGCATCTGCAGTTATTCTTCAAAGTGTCAACCTCTACCAGCAACACCTTTTTGTCTTCTATCATATCCCTCACAAAGTGATACTGAACATCAATGTGCTTTGTCTTTGAATGATAAGCAGGGTTCTTTGCCAAGAAAATTGCACTTTGGCTGTCACAGTCTACCCTTATAGCTCCTTGTGCTAACCCCATACTTGAACACATCTCTGCAACCAAACTGCTTCCTTGCTTGCATGAGTGGCTTCCATGTATTCTGCCTCTGTAGTTGATAGTGCCACTACAGATT
>APFE031229895.1:32198-77336 GCA_000404065.3 Pinus taeda
CTCTGTCTGATTTTCCACCAGAGCCTTAAATTCTTTAAACCTATCAAAGACTTCAGATTTCTTCTTAAGGAAATATAATCATGTATTCCTTGAGAAGTCATCTATAAATGATATATAGTACACAGACTTACCCAGTGATGGAACCTTCACAGGTCCAAACACATCACTGTGCACAAGCTCTAATATCTGTTTCGTCCTCTTAGCACTAGAGGGAGAAACTCACCCAGTTCTGCTTCCCATATACACAATTTTCATAGAAATCAAAATCTAGAGAGCTATTACTCATACCTTCTACCATACCTTTACCATGAAGTATTTCAAGGCACTTCTCTCCAATATGTCCAAGCCTTTGATGCCACAGCATGGTCTCCTCTCCAGAGACCACTTGATTTTCTTCTCCATTTTCAGGAACCATAGAACTATTTCACCCATCAACGATAGTGCTACCTTGCAGCTTGTACAGAGTTCTAATCCGAACTCTCCGCATCAATACGAGTGCTCCTTGAACCATCTTGCAGGTATCCTTCTCGAACACTGTCTTTACACCTGCATCATCCAACTTGCTTACATAAATCAGAATTTTGGTCAGTGCAGGAATATGCAGAACACTCGAAAGGGTTCTAACCCATCCACCTTGCAACTAAAACTTTACTTTTCCATGACCAATGATTCTAGCCTTCCTATCATCTCCTAAGAAGACATCACCACCATCGTATTTATCATACTCGCAGAACCACTCTCTATGGGGAGTGAAGTGAAAGGATGCACCTGAGTCAATTAACCGTGCCTCATGATCTACATGTGTACTTGAAGATGCCAAGTACACATCCCCACTTTCATCTGAGGTGGTTTTAGCCTCTGTAGAAGGAGCATCATCAGATCCCTTTCCTTTATCAGGAGCTTTAGATTTACACTCCCTTATGAGGTGCCCATCCTTTCCGCATTTCCAGCACACCACCTTTATAGATTTTCGTGGAGATTTAGATCTCCCACTCGATGACTTATTTTTGTTTCTGTTCTGGGACCCTCCTCGTACAGACAAGGCATAACCATTCTGGTTGTCCAAATTTTTCCATCTCATCTCCTCCGTCAGTAAGGCTGAGACTATTTCATCAAACTACAAAGCAGTTGCATTGCTACCTATTGCAATAACCAGACTATCCCACGAATCTGCTAGAGAACACAACAGACTGATGCACTTATCTTCATCTAAAATTTTAATATCAACAAATGATAACTGACTTATCACTGTGTTAAACGCATTCAAATGCTCTGTCACCGAGTCTCCATCTTTCGTCCTCAGGTTATACAGCTTTTTCCACAGGAATATTTTATTCACCAGAGACTTAGATTGGTACAAAGTCCCTAACTTGTCCCACACAGCCTTCATCGTAGCTTCCCTTGATACATTCAGCAATACTGAATCTGAGACACACAATCATATTGTGCTCTTTGCCTTCCGATCCAGCTTCTTCCATTCTTTTTCGGTCACTCCCGTTGGTTTAGTACCCGAATCTACCGTGATCCACTAATCTTTATCCACCAACAGATCCTCCACCTTGAGTTTCCACAACTCAAAACTTTGACCATTGAACTTCTCAATCTCTATCTTTTCGTTGCTCGCCATCTTCTTTCACCACCAGAATCGATCTCGCAGATCTCCCACTAAACAGGGTCTACCATAGGCCTGACAGAAACCCCTCAGCAACAAAGGTGTCCCCTTGAAGCCAAAACAGCTCTGATACCAAATGTAGGTTTTAACCCCATATAGAAATTACCTGCATACAAATTCTAAATCACAAGAAAAATAAAAATGCGAGAGCATAAGACATAAAACACATATACATAGAGATTTCTCACTAGATCCCAAAAACGAGACTACCAGCTTGATTTTTCATTATGTTCCTTTCAATGTTACAATACATATTTATACATGCCGAAGCATCTAATACCATAGACCGAAAACCATCGTGTCCAAAAAACATGTGCGAAAATCATGCAAAAAACCATAGGTGGCTCCACCCAACCTAATGTATGGTCCAAAACCAAAATTTTCCAGGGCGCTGCCCCGGACCCCATAAACTAGGGTTATGGGTACCCCTCAAACCCCCTGTTAACTATGTGGAAAGAATATAACGCAACCCAACAGTCACTTGGTCAGCTGACGTGAGATCAATAGGAGCTCAGGCCAACTTCTATAGATTTTAGAAGAAGCTCTAGGTGTGATGAAAGGAAATAAATATTACTGTACATATGCTAATCTAACTACAGAAGGGAGAAAGACTAGAATGTAAGGCAAAACCTAGTAAACCCTAATTAACAAGATAATTCTACTTTTGCCAAAAATACTATGAAAACCATGAAAGAAATGCCATTACCTAATCAAGGAAGTAAACAACATCTAACCATGCTATTTCTCGAAGTAAATAAGTAAAAAAACATATTTTTGGATTTTTATGTGTTTTTATGAGAATTTAACATGCATCTAATTTATTGTGTGTGAGTGTGGCAGCGAACAGGTGGCATTAGAGGGCAGTTTTGGATCTTGGGAGGATGTAGGATGGTGTGGATCGGTCCTAGGAGGTCCTATATGGCCTTTTGGAGGTTTTTCTGACACTCAGCCTTCAAAAGAAAGCCTAGAGGAAAAACTACAGAAGGACATAGGAAAACTACAGGAGGAAAATAGGGAAACTATAGGAGGAAAATAGGGAAACTACAGGAGGCCTACATGAGCAGCCTGAGAGCCATTTTTGCTCTTTTGAATGTGTGAGAGTGGGTGGAAAAGGTGGATGAAGGTTGAAATGAGGTGTTAGTGCACCTAAGGTCTATCATGAATCACTAGGAGAGAAATATGATTGGGTTTGCTCAAGGAGAGAGGAAGAAGTTCTATGAAAAATAAAGGAGCAAAATTGAGGTGAGGTTTGGGAGACCTATAGGGCATGGATCAAATGGAGGTTGTGATTGTTGGTTAGCTAGCCTACTGCTGGAAGAGATCTGTTGCTTAGAAAATGACAGTCAACCAAGAAAATCAAGTAACCAATGAAATGAGTGTAGCCTAAAATGGCCAGTCAACCAAGGAAAAATAGAGTTTTGCATTAAAATGGCCTAAACTATGATGTATAGAAGGAAGTTCTAGGAAATTTTGTAAGAAAGGAAAGCATGCAAAAGGACTATTGCAAATCATGAATCGAACATGATAAAGAAGATCTAAAGCAAAGCAAAACTGGACTATCAACCTACTAAAGAGCTTCAAACACTAGAAGTCCTAGGAATTAGGAAAATCTGTGTTTTTGAGCCAGCAAGAGAGTCTTTGCCATAGGTCAATTCCTACCCTCTCACCCATAGGTTGATTCCCTCTTCATGCTTCCTAAAATTATTGTGAGTCTTCAACCACTTGAGTTGATTAGTCAAAAAAGAGAGAAATGCCTGGAGTTGTACATCCCCTAGAAAGGGGCCAGGGTTGTTGTCTCTATCATCTTCCAAAAAGAAATTGTGCATATACAGCTCACAGAAGAGGCGTTGTACCTTCTCATTCTATTCTCTAAAGCGCTTGACAAAATCTGGGGTAGTCTTGATTTCCACGGACTTCCCAGCCTTAATAGCTTTGACTTTCAGTAGGGTGTTATTTTTTATGTATTTCTACCCTCTCACCCATAGGTCAATTCCTTCTTCATGCTTCCTAAAAGTATTGTGAGCCTTCACCCAATTGGGTTGATTAGTCGAAAAAGAGAGAAATCCCTGGAGTTCTACATTCCCTATAAAGGGGCTAGGGTCGGTCTCTCTATGATATTCTAGAAAGCAATTGTGCATATACAACTCATAGAGGAGGCACTGTACTTGCTCATTTTGTTCTCTAAATCACTTGACAAAATTTGGGGTAGTCTTGATTTCCACGGACTTCCCAGCCTTAACAACTTTGAATTTCAATAGGAGGTATCTGTCCACGAGGAATAAGGAATAATTTATAGCAGGGACTCTGCATGACAGGGTGTCTGAATGAAGAGAGTAGACTATTTCCAACTACTCTTTAGCCTTTTGTAATTTGTCCTGTGCTTTCTCAACCTTTTTATGTTTAGCCTTATACTAAGAAAATGTCTCATCCTCAGTCACTGTAAGTGCCTCAAATGTTTTCTTTAACTCTTGATGTATCCATAAGGGTAATACCTCCTCCTTGTGCCAGGCTAACTCCTGTTAAACATTCAGTACTTGATTATGTAATCTACTAATAAATCCCTCGCTTACTAGGGGAATATAAGCATGTGTCTCATCTATTTGGGTTTCTCAATCCTAGGTCTCCATGGGATCAATCTTAGAAAAAAATTTAGCTGCCTCTTGAATCATGAAATGACCAATTTGAATGTCCTCTTCAACATTTGATTGAATAACATAATTCACGATAGGGTAGTCCGTTTCGGTCTCCTATGAGAGAAGACAAGGGTCTTCAATCTGCATTTCAGTGTCTTTTACAAGGCATGGCTCTATTTGAGTTTCCTTTGGATGGGCCAAAATATCCTTAGTTTGGGTTTCAACATCCTTTCCAAAACAATGTTCTATTTGTGTGCCTGTGGTTCCTTTTTCTACTTTCAAATTCCTGGCTCTAATGGCTTCTTTTAACCACTGCCTTAGCTACCCAATTATTCACTTTTATTTTCTATAATTCTTAAGCCTTTTTCTGAGCCTATCCCTGTAGGAATTCTTTATTCTGAGACTTCCAACTGGTGGTGGGTTGGCTGCATTATCCTCTGGTTTTTTCTACAGTGGGTATTGTATCATCATTAAGGAGGGTTCCAACTAGAACTGTATCTCCCAATGGAGCTTCACCTTCTAGCTCCTCTTTGTCATGGATTTCTCTTTTAGGATACCCCAATACAATGGTGTCGAATGAAAAATTGTCATTCTCTGTATTTTCTTCTGGGTAGGACTCATCCTTAGGGGACTTAGATATAATAATATTACCTGGTTGATTTACATCTCCTAGGGTTTCATCTACACGATTTTCTTCAACCCGGGGGTCCACTGGACCAGTATTTGTTGTTTGATTTTCTTCTTTAATGACTTATTCTTCATGGACCTCAGATTTAAGGGGTTTTTCCACAGAGGGGATTGGTTCTCTCTATTCCTCTACGGTATCAGAAAATGGTAGTGTTTTCTCACGGCCAGGGCTGTCAACAGAGGTAGACTAGTTGGGGGCACAATTATGTTCTTTAACATACGCAGATTATTCTTTACCCTCACTAAATATCTCCATGTTCTCAAATACCCTAGCTACTTCCTCCGAATATTCATGCAAAGGGGAATTTTATAGACCTAGAGGTGGTGTGTAGGATGGTCCAGCCTTGCTTGTTTGAATTGGGATACGTTGCTAGGCTCTAACCTGCATGGAGTGCCTATGATTTGCTGGATTCCGAGGCACAAAAGAATTCCTTCTTATCAGTGTCCTTCTTGGACTTGGGGTTCTTGGCCTTTGCGGCTCTGTTGCTATGTTTTTTGGAGGTGGGACCAAACTAGGATTTACAATATTGTCCCTTGTTAACTACTGCTGGGCCAGTACTCATATGATAAGAAATTTAACCAGTCCATGAGGACTGATGACAGTGCATGAATCCTTAGATTTCCTAACTCGTTGAGTGACATCATGCAATAGAGAATTCAAATAAAGTGACAAACTAACTGAAATTTTCTGTTTTAGGATGGCTAACAATTTGAGTTGACGGGGCTTTACCACATCCTAGTGACCATCGCACGTGATATACCATTGCACAATGACTACCAACTCATACCAAGGTTGTCTTAATGTGGAAGGGTGCATCCCTTTCCATGTTCTCGCTAATTGCTCATCCGAGTCCTCGAACACTACAACACAGTGTGCAGAAGGACGTTCTTTTCTTTCCATTTAGTTCCCTCATCTAGAAGTCCAGTGACTTTGGCTCTGACCACTTAAGAAACTATTATCTCCCTTCCTTTAACTGTGATGCTGCCATTCTGCAAGTTTTGGAAGAATTCAAGTGTCATTTCTTCGTGAAATCCCTACAATTTATTCAGATATTGCAGCCATCCTGTGCGCTCAAGAATTACCGGAGCTTGCTCCGATATCTTGAGTACTGAGGGCTCATTTCAGATAACACTTCCTCCCATGGATATTGTACCTGTGACTGGTTCACTTGTCTGCAATTGTTTTACACTTCTGTAATTCAGAACAACAATAGAGAACGTTAAAGCAATTCATAGAGAAATCACAATGTTTTGTGAATTAATATCATATTTAGTTAATTCATTTGTCTAGTCAACCACACTTAACGGCAGATCATGAGTCTGCATGCCATCCATAATGGTTTTTGTCCTTTCCCCAATCCGAAATACTTGCTAATTATTATGCATTCATAATCATCATTTAGTCCTTACCCGAAAGTTAATTAAAATGATTATCACTCAATTATTCATAATTTTCAGTCATGTCATTCATACGCAGGCCATATCCCCTTTGATGAGAAATATGCGTCCACATCTTTCAAACATGTGAAAAGCAAGTGAAAGCATTGTCAATTCATAAATTCCGGCAACCAATCCAAAAAATAGCATGCTAATCGGTAAGGAGATTAAAGCAATACAATTCATCAGATGTGAAATGACAGAGAAAAAAAAAACAAATATTTTAATTCATTACGACAAAGTATTTTCACCGTAAGCAGTATTAATACCAAAAGCATAATCAGCGACACGTATTAATGATTGTCATAAAATGATTGGACAATTAAAATATGAATATATTATATATATATATATATATATATTATTATATATTATATATATATATATATATATATTTTATATATATTATATATATATATATATATATATATATATATATATATATATATAATATATAATATATATATATATATATATATATATATATATATATAGTTAGTTAGCATAAGTTACCATCCAATTCAGCTTGTAAGAGTGTTCAAATGGGAAATTCCTGTTGGAAAGAAATACGTAGTTGGTAATAGATAGAAATAATTTGACAATGTAAGATGGTACTCCAATACCACAAGTAGAGCCTCTACTGCCAACAAGCATTCATAGCCTCAATAGGGTTTCTCTTTATCCCCAAAAAAGAGCGAGAGTCCTCCTTTTACTGTATAAAGGATTCTTCTTTGCTTTTCATAAAGAGACGATTATGCTGGAATGGTGACCAGATGCCCATAGTTCCATTCACTAGGATATAACAAGTGATTAGTATGGCTCGTGATGAGACCCCCTGTCCTTCTGATAGTTTCAATCATCAAGAAGGTCATTACCTTCATTTGGTGCCCAATTTGGAATTTCCTCCATTACATCCTTATGAGCACGGTAGGTTGGCTTGAGATGAGACTCCCTATCCTCTTTAAGAGAATGTTTGATGCATTTTCATATTTCATTATTTCCAATTTTTCTTTTGAAATTTTTATCGTAACAAGAGGGAGGCTCATTTGCTTGTTAAGAGTCAAGGATGGCATAGGAAGTAAAAGGATTCCAATGAAGGTTTATACTCTTACCCCCATATCATCGTATAAACATGATTTATCTATTTGAAGGTATAAACATAAGCCAACATGGTTTGAAAATATTGAATCATTTTTTGATGTGTCCAAACAAGAGATGGTCAACCAGTCATTATAAAGATACACCGTATCAACCGTTGAATAAAGATAACGATCAAAAATGCTTTATAGGGCATAATGGTATTATCATTACTGCTTTTGCTAATATTAGGCACAAATCCATTCAAATGGTGTTTATCCAAAACATAAAAGAAAAAGAAATATTACACAACGATCAACAATTAAAGAATTCACAGCTTGTCCTATTTAAAAATACCAAAGGTGTGGTTCAATGGATTGAGCAACAATCGTTCAAGAGATTGAACAGTAAAAATTAAAAGAAAAACACGCAAAAGTGTTGTTCAGTCGATTGGACAACAATCATTTAATCATTTGAACAACATAAATTAAAATAAAAAAATGCAAAATTGTTGTTGAATCGATTGAACAACAGTCATTCAATCGTTTGAACAACAGAAATTAAATGAAAAACATGAAAAAGTGTTGTTCAATCGATTGAACAACAATTGCTCAATTGTTTGAACAACAAAAATCACAAAAATGCAAAAAGTGTTGTTCAATTGATTGAACAACAATTTGTTTAATAGTTTTAAGAGAAAAAATTGCAAAAATGTAAAAGTGTTGTTCAATCAATTGAAGAACAATCGTTCAATGGTTTGGACATCAAAAATCAAAAGATGCAAAAGTGTCATTCAATCGATTTAATAGTAATTGTTCAATCATTTGAACAACAAAAATGAAAACGAGAAAGTGTTGTTGAATCGATTGAAGAACAATTGTTCAATCATTTGAACAACAAAAATTAATATAAAAACACGCAAAAGTGCTACTCAATCGCTTAAACAACAATCATTCAATCGCTTGAACAACAATCATTCAATCATTTGAACAACAATCATTCAATCATTTGAACAACAAAAATCACAAAATTTAAAAGGGCAACAATTTGTTCAATTGTTTGAACAACAAAAATTGCAAAATGTAAAAGTGTTGTTGAATCGATTGAACAACAATCATTCAATTGTTTGAACGGAAAAATTCAAAAGACACAATAGTGTCTTTCAATCAATTGAACAGTAATCGTTCAATCATTTGAATAGCAAAAACCAAAACAAGAAAGTGTTGTTCAATCGATTGAACAACAACTGTTCAATCATTTGAAAAATGAAAACCAAAGACGTAAAAGTGTTGTTCAATTGACTGACCAACAAGAAACAAAAAATAAAAGTGATGTTCAATTGATTGAACATCAATCATTCAATTGTCTGAAAAACAAAAATTACAAATGTAAAAGTGTTGTTCAATCAATTGAATAACAATCATTCAATCGATTGAATAACACTTCTCAAGCACTCAAAAAAATTCTCGCATTTATATTGTGATCCCTAATCTAAATTGCAATCAATCAAAGAGAATATATACATTATTTACAATTTAAAGAAATCTCATTTTTTTGAAAGAAAACTCAATGGGTCGTCACTCCCTGCAACTAATATTTGCATGGAGGGGTCCTCGCATACCTTCTGATAGAAAAGACTCCTTGGTGAGTGATTTTTGGTAAATACGCACTTGGTGCCCGTTCACCTTAAAATAATGGCAAGATCCATCAATGGTATTCAAGGTAAGAGTACAATTTCTATGCACTTCTTGAACCTCATAAGGGTCAAGCCATCTTTTTTGCAATCCTGGAAAATCCTGGAGTCTAGAGTCGTAAAGGAGTGCCCAGTCCCCTTTTTGAAACTTCTTCTTCTTGATAAGTCTGTCATGCCACTTTTCTCTTTGCTTTTGAATAATTATGGTTCATTGCAAAGTCTGTAGTTAAGCCTCATCTAGTTCGTTGATCTGTTGAAGTCACTTGGGGGGTTCTGTTAGATCTAGCCCCACTTCTTGTACCATTCTTAGAGTCTTTATTTTGAATTCTATCGGAAAAATAAGTACTTTTCCAAACATAAGTTGGTACAGAAAGTATCCATTAGTATTCCAATAAGTCATGTGATAGGCCCATAAGACCTCTAGTAGTATAGCAACCCAATCTCGTTGGTGTGTTGAGATTGTCTTGGTCATAATCACTAAAAAGACCTAATTGGTGCTTTCTACCTACTCGTTCACCTATTGGTGATACGGGGAAGTGATCATGTGCGTAATATGATGGTTTACGAGAGTGGCACTAATATTTTGTCCTACAAATTGCCCTCCCTCATTCGTGATCACTTATTGTGGTAAACCATACCCCACAAATAGCCCAAAAAAAAGTTAATCACAACTTCCTATGTGGTTCTTGATAAATCTATTGTTTCCACCCATTTCGTCACATAATCCATGTAAACCAGTATGTAGGCCTTCTAATTAGATGGTGGATGGAATGGGCCAACAAATTCCAATGCCAATCTCTAGAAGGGTTTATGACTAATTAGGTTGCATAGGCATTTCATCAGATTGGCTAGGCCTACCCATCCTTTGGTAGCTATCACATTCCTCGGAATATTTCTTACCATCCTTAAAAATAGTGGGCTAATAATAGCCCATCTATAATACCTTATGCCCTATCCTACGATCTACGAAGTGTCCCCTTCATGGCTCATCATGGCAAGCTTTCAGTATGTCATAAATCTCATCCTCATGAATGCATCTGCGTATACACATGTCATCCCCTATATGAAAAAGACATCTTCCTATCAAAGAGAATCGGGCGCCGTGTTGAACGATATATTTCCTCTCTCTCATTGTCAAATTCCTAGGTAGCTTCCCTACTGCCGGATAATTTTCCACATTTACGTAGCATGGCATCTTGACTATTATAGAAAATAGATATTCATATGGAAATTGGTCATCTACTATAACTGGATCATTCACCTTCAGAATTCGAAATAGAAGATCAGCAACTGGTTTTCCTTCCCTAGACGATCCTTAATAGTAATGTTGAACTCTTACAAAATAAACATCCACTGTGTCACTTGACCATTTGTGATAGGTTTATTAGTTAGATATCGAATGGCAAAGTGATCAGTATATAAAAATACTTGGTAGCCAGTTATATATTTCCTAAACTTGTTTATTGCATAAATAACAGTTAAGAATTCTTTTTTTTTTACTGTATAATTAAGTTCTGTAGAAGTGAGACTTTTGCTAATAAAATATATAGCATAAGATTTCATGTCCTCCTCTTGGTCGAGGATAGCACCTATAGCTACATCTAATGTGTTTGTGGATATGTGGAACGACAACTCCAAGCTTGGTCGACATAATATTGGTGCTATTGAGACTAGTTTCTTTAGACCTGTAAAAGTTGTGTCATATTTGTCAGAGCATTTGAAATCAATATTTCCAGTTAAAGCATTTGAAGGTGCAACAATTTGTGAATTTTTTTAATAAACCTACAATAATAGTGTGCATATCCCAGGAAACTACGTACCTCTGTCTGAGTGCAGGGAGTAGGCAGTAAAGGAATCACCTGAATTTATGTTGGATCTACCTGTATCCCTACTACAAAGATATAATGTCCCAATATTACACCCTCGGTCATCATCATGTGACACTTGACATTGCTTAAACATAACCTAGTAGCAATGCATCATTCTAAAACATTTTCTAGTGTTTGCAATGATTGGTTGAAGTCATCGTTATATGGAGTAAAGGCATCCATATACACCTCAAGTCCTTCATTTATCAAATCAGCAAAAATGCTAAGTATAACTCTCTAGAATGTAGTCGGGGCATTACACAATCCAAATGGTAATACTCTATATGCAAATGTACCCCAGGGATAGGTGAAGGTTGTTTTGTCTTGGTCTTCAAGGGTGATCTGAATCGGGTTATAGCCACTAAAACCATCTATGAAGGAAAAGAACTTCTTCCCTACCAAAGTATCGTGGACTTCATCCAATGAATGGGACGGGGAAGTGATCTTTCTATGTTCCCTTGTTCAATTCTTGATAGTCTACATAGATATGCGACTTCCAATTTTTCTTGGGGATGACCACTAATGGAGAGACCCATTTACTGTCTGAAATAGGATAAATGAAGTTTGCATCCAACAACTTTTGTAACTCTTCTTTCATAATGTCCTTGAGATGTGGATTTAATCTTCATTGAGGTTGCCAGATGGGTCAAGCATCCTTCTCCATATAGATATGGTGTGTACATAGCTATGGGTCTATATCCTTCATGTCAGGATCATCCCAGAAAAAAAGCCCTTTATATTTATGCAGAACTTGTATGATCTTTTGCTACTGATCGTTATCCAAACTATCATTAATGTTTAGAACTTTTCCTTATTTGATCTCAACAAGCTTGTTGTTATGAATATCGGTTTTCTGGATATGTTGGTCATCGATATCCTTCAAAGGATATTCCATGGATTCCTTATCAAGGATTTCTTTCAACATTTGACACTTTACATTGCTCACAACAGCTAGTTGATCAATAAAAAAGTTGAAAATGTCATCTTTAATCTGATCTTTGAATTTAGTGCCTCAGATACTGTGAGTGGTGAGCGGATGCTTTCCTCTAGGTATGTTGATCATTGTTTACATATTTTACAATGGGAAGACTAGTCGTGGTAGGAGGATATAACACAAGACCTTTTACAGCATCCCCCTTTGCAATAGTCATGTTGCCTTCTCGGCAGCCAATATAAGCATCAACTGTCACCAACCAAGGTCGGCCCAAAATCATAGGATGCCCATCCAATCGACTCTTTGGGTTTATGACTAGAAAATCTACTGGATATTCCTATGAATCAACAAAAACTATAATATCCTATAAGGTCCCTTCCGGCCTTACCACTGAATGATCAGCCAGTTCTTATAATGTGGTGGTTGGTTCTGGGGCTATAATACCAAGTGCTTGACAAGTTTCTGTTGTTAAAATATTAATGGATGCACCCAAACAAACTAGTGTATTGGGAAAAGAGTGGCCATATATCTGAGCTGTCACTATGGGATTTCTAGGATATTCATACTTTACCATAGTTTCCCCACCCAAGAGTAAATCAGATAAGTTTCCTACAATGTGAATGGTGGGTGAAGTTTTCACTTTCCTCACATGCTTATTTACACATAGCTCTCTGATTGTTTTAGCATAGATGGGAATATCTTGAATGGCTCGAAGAAGAGGAATTTACATACAAAGATTTTTTAGTTCCCCTACAATATCAAAATCTGGGTAAATAGTAGGTCTGGGTATCATTAAAATTTCGGGGAATGGGGGAGAAGTGACTGTAAGTTTTTCAGGGTCTACATGATGATCAATCTCTTCCCCTTGGTTTAGTTTAGTATTAATTATAGGTGGTGTGGGCTTTCAATTTCAGTTGATGGTTGATCCATTTTTTCCCCACGGGTGATGATACACCCTAACCTCAAATCATTACATTCCTTCTACTCAATCTTGTAATGTAAGCTTTCAATAATTTGTACCAACTTGACTGGTCTGTTATTAGGATTCGTATTCGGCTGAGCTAGAAATTGAGGGCGCTAAAGAGGTTGAGGATTTTGTTGTAATGTATATGGAGCAGAAATTGTAGGTTGATGTTGAGGACCTGTCTTCGTAGGTGAATTGTATATCCCCAATGGTTGCTGCTAATTTGGAGACCAGCTCGGATTTATAGAGGTGGAGGCAGGCCACTTTGGTTGATATGGATTACCCTGCCAAACGGGAGTAAAAGGAGAATTTGGCCAACCATTACTTGGAATGGATTGAGTTGGTCAGGATACCATAGGGAATGGTTGGGTTTTCCAATTTGGGTAAGGTGATTGGCCTTGCCATGCTGCCCCAAGGTTTTGTTGTTGATTAAACTATGAAGAAAGAAAGAACTAGGATGTGTCTTGTGACATACTTGTAGATTTAGCCTTCCACTATCGACATTGGTTCATCAGATACACTGAATCTATCTCTTGTTCTACTTTCTTGAATACTGATTTCAGCCCTAGCAGTGATGGACATTATTCAGTGGCATGATCTTTGGTGCAGATAGTGCATCTCTGGACCATGTCTAATGGACACTCCCATTGGATGTGCTTTTTTCGACAACATGGACAAAAGATGTACAAGTCATTCTCTGCTAAAGCTTGCTTTTTTTAGCCTGTAAGATGTTTGGCTACACTATGAGGGTGCCCAGGATGTCTGTTTTGAAATGTTCTAGGAGATTTCGGATCTCCATTCATGTTACACCTCCACTATGTGGTTTTCTTCTCCTACTCATGGGATATCGGATTCCTACTCCTATCCGTTTGTTTCCTTGCAAACAATTGATACATAATCAGACGATTTCATCATAATATTCTTGAGAAATATTTCTTTTCCCCATTAAATTTATAGTTTCTAACCATTCCTTTTTTCATCCCTTTAATTAATATAGCTCTTAAGACTTCTTTAGGTAAGGTGGTGTGTGGAGATCTCTACAATCTTATAATTAAACCATTCGACATACTCTTCTACAGTTTCATTATCTTTTGTAGTCGTCTTAAAGATTTCATATTCTAGCTCCCTAGTCTTGCAAAAGTCTTCGTATCTTGTGGGGAAGGAGGTTTTCATATCATCCCAAGAATTAATAGTTAATCCACCCAGATGCATGAACCATCTTAAGGCTGCTCCTTTCATAGTAGAAGGGAACAATTTTAGCTTTTGGGGGTCAGTGGTATAGTCATATCCTATGTAGAGGACATCAAACTCAAGCAAGAAGGCATCAGGATCCTCTGTGATCATCCCATGAAACGTTGGGATGCTTTGTAGAGGAATAGCCTTCATGGGGCCATTGATCACTTGATCAACTATGGAATATTCCAATGTTGACATTTGACCTTGAGGTGGTTGGTTTTCCATTTGATCAAAGATGTACTAGTAACCTTCAGAGATTTCACGCAATGCTTTTTGTGTAAATGGGGGATTAGCAACCCAAGCTGGCTTTACAAAACTACCTAGATTTGGGATCATAGGAGACCCCTGATCAGACAGATGTGGTTCTATCTTAGTGGCTCCACTAGTTTCTCTGTCTCCTTCTCTTAAGTTACATGATTTTCCCTCTGATAGAGGATCAGAATGTAAACTTGTTATAGCTTGAAGACTCTATTCAGATCCTCCAATTTGGCTTTGAATCTCACTGTAAGCTGCAGATGGTGAGTCTACTGCTTAAGGGATTACGGTAGTTCTTTTTCCAGCTATTGGCCGCAATCCTACTGATGCTTGAGACTCTGATTTTCTCAAGATTTTGTCTATAAATATCATTCTCCCAAGGTTCATCGATCCTTTGAGTTTTGTAGATTTAGGTGGGGGTTCTGCTCTTTTTCTATCTCTCTATTCCTAGTCAGGTGGGGGTTCTGCTCTTTTTCTATCTCTCTATTCCTAGTCATTCATAAAAACCAATTTTTATTTAACCTCTAAGATTTTGCTAAAAAGTGGGCTGGTAAGCAAGCACTTTACTTGGTAGGTACACAAGTCCTTGCCTTCTGTTTTTAAAACCCAATTCTTTCACAGCAAGATAAAAAGGAAATCACTTTGAAACACTCTCCTCGATAACGATGCCAAAATGTTGGTGCACTAAGATGTCTTTTTACAACCAATCTTAATTCCTACATTAATCATCAACCCAAGGTAAGTGTCATCACTATATGTGCAGAGAGTTGAGAGGTTATGTAATGATAAATCATTGCAATCACTAATAACTATTTCTTCAACTTACTCTAAAGAATTATGAAAGAAATATAATGGAGGAAATAACTCTTAACACACTCTGCAAATCTATTTATCTTATTCTAAAATCAAATGAATCTGAATGTAAGTGCAAAGAATCATGCTCAACAATCTTCAAGTAGAATTAATACTAACTCACTCAATCAAGAAAGAGAACTATAACAACTGAACAGTAATGGTAATCTATAGAAAATCTGAATTGAACAACAAATCCTAATTGAACAACAAATCTCAATTGAAAAACAACTGATAATTCAACAGCGATTGATAATTAAATAGCAAGCGAGTATATAATGATAAATGATATCTAAATATAAAATGATTTATATACGAAAATTATGGAAATCGATTAATGTTGTCTCTAATATCTATGATAACATAACTCAAAATGAACAATAATCTATTATTGAAGGCAACATAACCAATCCAATCAAAGTGTTACTCAGATGTATCACACAACTAAGTTTGAATCCAAATGAACAACAATATAAATCGAAATCCTCAATCTTCACAAATAAGTGAAATTATATTAACTTAACATTAGCAATCAGTAACGAATAAATAGAAAATATTATAACACAAGAAAGTAGTAGAGCTTCTCTTGACTGGGCCCAGAATCGCTAGAACTCTACTCTATGAAATACTCAGAATATCGATATGGATCAAAAGCAGTCTTTATTCATTGAAATAAGAAACACGGTTACAACATCACTGAGGTAACAATATTATATGTCTCAAAAGAATAATTACAAGCTATGAAATTCTGAACTCTTTGCAGTTTTGCCTTTTGGCCTTATATATTACATTTAGAAAATAAATAGATAAAAGTGAATCCTCAAGATCAAGGGACCTTGAGGATTTCGCTTTACATAATATGATTTCTTCATGAAATAGTATCAGTCTACCTGGTCTCTCATTGCCTTGCCTGCCTCAGACACTGTATTTTTCCTTTTATGGCCCGATGTTGCTCTGTCGATTGAACAACTATTGTTCAATCTTCGTCTTCTACATATAAGGATAGCAAAAAGTCAGTTCCTCATGCTAGATTTATCTAATTTGTTACCAAGTGCTTTTAGCCAACTTTAGCTATTATTTCCTTTACTTTTATCCATAAACAAAGATAAGCATGTCATGATAAATGCTGAATAGGGCTATTTATGAAGAGAAAACACATCTTTTTCTTGACCCAACAACACAAAAAATTAAGAAAAATAATTAACTAATATTGTTTATATTAAGATACATATGTTAACATGTATTGAATCTAACTATTTCACAAAGTAAAAAAAATGACTACAATGTTAACGCATTGTACTATTATATTATTTGGCAAATGCAATATTATTAAATTGATGATTTAAATGTACCAATGTTCATAATTCTGAATCTCGTATTAAATGAATTGATTGTATTAAATGTACCAATTTTAATATTTGTATTTTGATTTGGGTTTAGTTAATACAATGGATCTCTTTGGGGTTATGTACCATGTCCTTATGCTATGAATACATATGCACTTGGCACATTGCAAGTTTTTGGGTTTATGGTTTATGATGGTGATGTTACATTTTTCTTTACACCTATCCTTAACTTGAATTTACCACTCCATTGGTAGCCTACACTTGGAGATAGCCAAAGTCATTGATCCTCTAGTGCTTAATCCAACCATGGTGAGGGTTCTCAAAGTTGCTAGGATAACAACCCTAAACCTTGTTTCCCCTCAATAATTTTCTGTTGTTTCCGCTAGGATTTGGATTTAGCTCCTCCACAACTGGTTAATTGGTTTTTAACTTCGTCTATGCCTGAGAGGGTTTATGCTTTGTCAAATCTCAGATAAGGCTTATGTTTCAGGCTGTCTACACACTAGATGGAGTATTTTCAGTTTGTTTTGCTCAATTTTACCCTTCCTTTTTGGTTTTCCATTAACAAGAAACCTTGTTTACCTTGGTTGCAGAAACAAATGGAAAACAAGCAATTCTACTCCAAGCATTTCTTTTCTCCGCCAAGATTTCCCAAGCAATTAAGTATCTTAGGTATTTGGATTAGCATATTAGATTTCTGGTTTGGTTTCCATGTGATCATTCCTCATTCGAATTCATATGGCCCTTTGTGTTATTATCTATGCAGTGTTTGCACACGATGAATGGTATTCACTGCTAACTCAGCTTTTGGTGGTGTTGATGATGGGTGTCATGTCCATTCTCCATGGTGCTTCGAGTTCCAGTTGCTTAATAACTTATCTCGTGTAAAATTGAGACAATTAATGGCTTCTTTTTTGTAGTCTTCCAAATGGCTAACCCTCACCACCCTTTGAGGGTTAGGTTTCATTTGTGTTTCGTTTGTTATGACTCTCGACTTTGTCCCATTTTGGTTATAATATTTCTGAGTTCGCCCTTTTGGGTTTTTCCCATAGTAGATCCTATTTTATGTATTCTCTAAAATATTTGGTTGAAATTATATGAGTGTTTCTCCTCTATTTGCTAGTAATGGAAGGTCTCTATGACTTGGCACTTGGTTTTTGAATATTTTTTTTGCATTTATATATATTGGACTAATAATTGTGCATCGTATATTTTTGTTTTTCTCTAACACTATGGAAAGGTTTCAACTGTTAAGTTATTTTTTTTGTTGCGACTGCACTTGAAAGAATAATAATAACTCAGATTCATTTTAATTTCTTATTAGTACACCTGTAAAATGAATAAATTAGTCATCTTGGTTTCCATGTATTGTTTCTTTTCGATTGAGAACCGTTCTTGGTTGTCCGCCGCGACTAGGCTATAAGAATAAATTTGAAATTAGTTTTGTGTTAATGTATTTGTAGTACTTTAATTTATGTTATGTTTATATTTCACTTTGGGGAACCATTGGTTGCTAGTTTATTACGACAATGTTACTGTTCAATTATTTGTAAACGAGTCGACCCACAGGGGTTCTCGTTTTGGGGTTTCCTGCGATATAAATTCTTTCTGTTCTAAATTTTCCAGTATAAGTATGTTGTATTTATTCCATTGTTCCATTATAAACTTATACAAGTTATTCAAGAGAATAGAATGCATGGTTCTACTTCTCCACAGTAACCCATAAAAGTACTTTATTGCTACGGCACGAAGACTAATAAAAAATCAATTGTATGTAAATGTAATTATACAAGCTAACTCTCCTTTCATCGAGCTTTCGAATACTCTAATAATTTACCATTCTATCTTTATAGGAATCAAATAGAAATAAGATCCTACATTTGCTCAGACCTTTTATTGAATTAAGTAAGAAAAAATATTTTGTAAACTAGAATATAAAAACTTTAGTAAAAATCTTCCTAAATCAATTATTTGTGTATGACTGAACTCCTTGGAAAACCATACTCACAACCAAGAGTTATGAAATTACGTCTTGCCCCTTCCCGAGATCCTCACTCCAAAACAATGGTTTTGTGTAGTAGAATATACTCCACGAACCCCAAGACTTCTCTGTATAGTTCAAAACTCAACTATTTCACCAAAGGAGTTCCACTAGTTTCACAACCAACTCAAGAACACCCTTAGGCTAGTAGTACTCCAACACTGTGAGATCATTTCTGATTTTTCCTAACATATTTCCATGCATAAAACATAGTCCTATCTCCCCCAGGAGAAGGAAGAGGGATCATATAAAATTGTTTCCCTCGACTATTTTCTTTAATTGTTTTGGAGATTATTGGAAATCTTCTTTACAGTTCTTTTAGCATAATAAGTCTAATTAGTTATGTCTTTCCATTTTAAGAAAGAAATGGAAACATAGTCCATATTTTAGTATTTACAATAAGTAATCAAAATTAATGTGGTAAATGTTGCAGTAAGGGATGTTACATCTTCCTCCTCTTCGTTAAACATCATCCTCGATGTTTGTTCTACTTTTTTGGAATACTTCCAAATAAGCCTTGAGCATAAAGTCCTTTTATTCTCAATTAGCTTCTTCTGGGCTAAAGTGCTTCCACGAAACTTTAACATGGGTGATAACTCATCTCTACAATATTACTTCTCTCTCATTGAGAATACGTAGGGGTTCTATTAGAAATTCATCATCTGGTACAAAATGTACCACCATATGATTGATTAAAACATATTGATCACATGTATGTTTCATGATATTTTGTTTATAAAAGAAACATATACATATTTCTATAATTACTTGCACCTCTTACCAAGTAATTACATGTCTAGGGTCATATACATATGGTTTCAGTAAATATACGTGGAACACATTGTGAAACTTGATATGACTAGGTACTTCCAGTCGATAGGCCATCGACCCAATTCTTTCTAGAATTTGGAAGGGGCTACAATATCGAGGTGCCATTTTAGCACAACTTCCCCATCCTAAGGTGCTACTCCTTGGTCTAACTCTGAGATATACATAATCCCCAATTTGATATTCATTAAAGGTCCTTTTCTTGTCTGCGTAAGCTCTCTTCCTATCTTGGTCATCCTTCAAATTTTGACGAACCCTTTCCACTTCTTTCTCAATGTATGCTAGCATATCAAGTCCTAAAATCAATTTATCTTCTGGGCTATGCTAGTGAATAGGAACTCTACATTTCCTACCATATAATACTTCAAAAGGGCTGACTTTTAAATATTCATGGTAGTTGCTGCTGTAAGAAAAGTCCACTAGGTGGAGGTATTCCTCCCAGTTATTTTATTGTTGCATCATGTACATGCACAACATGTTTTCCATCGCTTGATTAACTCATTCAGTCTACCCATCAGTTTGAGGGTGATGGGTAGTGCTCAACTGAATTTGTGCACCCAATCTGGTAAAAGGGGCCTTTTAGAATGCTGATGTAAACTTTACATCTCTATCTGAGATCAACACTCGAGGTATTTCATGTAGCCAGAATATTTCCCTCATGAAAATATCTACAACTTAAACTCTCTTAAAGGTAGATTTAACTGGTACAAATTGAGTTCTCTTACTTATCTTATATACTACTACCAGTATGGAGTCATTTTTCCTTTCAATCCTTGGTAACTCGGTGACAAAATCTAATGTAATTGTATCCTACTTCCATTCTGGTATGTGTAAAGGGTGGAACGACCCAAGAGGGTGTTGATGTTTTGTTTTTACCTATTGGAATTCCAAGGATTTTGCCACATATTCAATAATATATTTTCTCATGCTTGGCCAATAATACTCGTTCTTAATTACAAAGAATAATTTTTGATAGATTGGGTGAGTTACGTATGCGTTCTTATGAAACTCATTCAGCATGAATTGTTTAATGGAAATTTGATAGGAATAAATATTCTTCCTCTAAAGAGAAACATGCCATTACTATAAATACTATAATCACTTTGTTGATTAGAGTTATGTTGTTTCTTAGGTTACTACCATAGAAATTTATATTTAGGATCCCATTAGGTAGCTTCTATAATTCTTGCTGAAAAATTGGTTCTCATCCTACTCTAAGATATTTCATAAACACAATGTGCCTTTCTAATCAACCCATCGTCCACCCAGTTCTCTTTACTTTAATGTGTGTTATCTCTATTGAAAATGGCAACAAGAAATGCTAAAAATGGCATTGATATAAATAGCAGTTCAGGTACCAGTGCTGGACATGGCAACAAGGAATGAAAAATGGAAGTTCTAAAAATAGCATTGCTATGTTTAGCAGTTCAAGATATATTCCTATTTTTGTTAGTCCCTGAACTAAAGTAGTGAAGTAAAATTCGAATTTGATCTTACCAACTGTTTGAAAAATAATTAATTAATTAATCTTGAGTTAATTAGTTGTAGAAAATCAAACATGAAGTCCATGTGAACACATGCAATAGTTTCTCCATTGATTGAGGACTTTATCCCTCAGTTAAAGAGATAAGGATGAGTTGTAATTTTAGTTGTAATTAGTTGGCTTAGTTAACAGAGTCAAGCCTAGTTAGATTAATTCAAATAGTTTCTTGAATTAATTGTGAGTTTATTTAGTTAATGTTTGCATGCATGTAACTACTTCACTTCAGATAACGGAATATTCTCTCATAAATAACTCATGCATTTCAGTTCAGACAAAGGCCCAATTGAGATCAGAGGAAGGGACAGTTTAGTATCAGTTGGAGGTTTGTGTAGTTATTTCTAAGCCAAGTGACTAGTGTGAGGTGGGAATTCACACTTGTGGAAGCACTGGACCCCAGGAAAAACAACGCAAGGAAATAGGAGGCTTGGAGGATAGGGGAGAAGGTTTGGCAGAAGCCTTTGACTGTCTATGAGCAGCATAGGGAATGTAGAGGTAGTAGTATAGCTTGTGAGATGATTATTTTTGTAATCAAGACTATATTTTCGAACTTATGATATACAAAGATTGGGGTTTTAGGCTGAGGCTTCCACCAAGATTATTCTTTTGTGTTCATGTGTGATTGCTTTCTCTTCATCTATTATATGTGTTCTTATTGATGTTGCTCATATTCGATTAAGCTTCGGCATAATTGTTTGTAGAAGTAGATCAAGTATTTTTCTTTAGTATATTGCATTATCAGGTGATCTACAGTGGGAATTTCTACATGGTATCGGAGCACAAGTGATCAAGGAGAGAACAATATACAAGAAGGGAGAATTTTGAAGTTTGTGATTCTTGAATATATAAATCGAGTTCTTATCACATCTCAATTTTACCAATGGTGTTCAATGGCTTAAGGCTTGAGTATGCCCTTGATGGAAACTCGAATTATATAGTCTGGAAGGATCACGTGGAAGTAGCATTAGAGTATAATAGTCTCAAGGAATTCATTGATCAAGAAGTCCCCAAGCCGACGGAATGGAAGAAGTGTGTGGCTAAGGCAAGGAGAATCCTTCTGGAGGGAGTTCAAGATCACATAGTCTCGTGCCTCCATGGGAAGGAGACACCATTTTCAATGTGGAAAACATTGAAATATCTATATCAGAATAACAATGAAAGACAAGCTTCAGAAAATCAAGTGTGAAAAGGGCGACATGATCTCTATGTTCCCGAACAAGCTCAGCTCATGTAGGAATGAGCTTGTAAGTATAGGAATCATGATCGCCGATGATGACATGGTGAGTCTTCCACTCCTTAATCTTCCTAAGAGCTAGCATAGCTACCAAGACACAGTTAATGGAAGAGAAAAACTGCCAGATTGGGAATGAATTTGGTCGAATCTGATGCGGGAGGAGATAAGGAGAATAGCTACCAATACTCAGTTAATATAAGAGAAAAAATACCAGATTGGGAATGACTTTGGTCAGGTCTGACGCAGAAGGAGATAAGGAGAAGCACCATAGATGGATCTTCTTCGTCCAAGAAGGATGAAGAAAATTGTGCCTTAGCGAGTAAGGCGAATAAGGGGAAGGAGAAGGATTCTCATTCCAAATCCAATTCTTCCCATGGTGGGAAGAAGTTTGACAAATCAAAAGTATGATTCTTTTGTTGTCATCAAATGGGACATTTTGCTGCAAATTGTCCACTAAGGAAATCCAAGAAGGGATTTGTGGAAGGATCAGAAGGTAAGGCACTAGCCTCACAGTTTGAGTTGGATTTCACACTGTTCACATGCATGGTTTCATCCATTGTGGGAAGTGGTTGGTTTCTTGATAGTGGAGCTTCTTTCCACATGACCAATGACAAGAGTTTGTTCAGTACCTTGGAGGAGAAAGATCTCTAGATACTCATAGCAATGGGTAATGATGGAAAATATAGTGTCTCAGGTGTAGGCATGGATGTTTTTTAGAGGGAGCATGGAGCTTGCATTATTTTGACCGATGTAAAGTATGTACTAGGACTGAAGAGAAATTTGGTGTCGATCACGATACTGAAAGACAAAGGCTATGATGTAGTCTTTAGTAAGGGAAAGATTTTCCTTCGACACATAACCACATGACAAGTGAAGCAAATCGGTTCATGGGTCACGAACCTGTATGCTCTTGATGTTCAAGATGCATGCAAAGCCTTGAGGAGTAAGGCAACTTTTGGAGACTTGGCGGTTGAGAGGGAGAGTAAATTACCTATCAACATGCAACACCAGAAGAATCCTCAAATGATTGTGGAGGAGCCACAATTAGTGAAGCAGCTTCAGGAGGTTGTGGAGCAACCATGTCTGGGGAAGCCGAGAGGAGATAGAGTGGAGACATCTACTCATGTAGACCTCCAGTAGCGGGAAAGTTTGAGCCAAGTGGGTAGAGGGATCACATGCATCCATACCTCCATGTAGGAGGTGGGGCGATGTGGATTGATAGTCCCAAGAAGGCTAAAAGAGGGGCAGGATCCTTGAGGTACACAACCTTTTTTATTCGACTTTGCTACAGGAGCCCTGACGAGGAGTAGCAGGACTGACTGAGTGGGTAGAGATAGATGTGGATGGAGTGGAAGAGAGAGCTACAATGCAAGAATCCCAAGACTGCGTAGAGCTAGTAGGCTGCAACAATGCGAGAGGCACAAGAGTGTTGCACCAGTGTAGGATGGTAGAGAGAGGTATGCAATGGTACGAGATGCATGGAGTGTTGCATCAGCTTAGAGGTTAGAGAGGGAGCACTTGTCAATGGGAGAGGGAGCTTCAACATCAGAGGATGTTCCTAGCCAAATAGAGAGGTCAGTTGGGGGTTTTATTTGTTTCTAGAGTTGCTAGAGCAATAACACTTGGGAGAAGTGTTGCATGCAGAACATTCCAAAGGTTCAAGATTGGGTTCGAGTTGAATGCCTTTCTTGTTGAGAGGGAGTGCTGAAAATGAAAACAAGAAATGCCAAAAATAGCATTGCTATAGACAGCAGTTCAGGTACCAGTGTTGGACATGGCAGCAAGAAATGAAAAATGGAAGTGCTAAAAATAGAATTGCTATTTTTAGCAGTTTAGGATAGGTTCCTATTTTATCTAATCCCTGAACTAAATTAGTGAAGTGAAATTCGAATTTTATCTTACCATCTATTTGAAAAATAATTAATTAATTCATCTTGAGTTAATTAGTTTTAGAAAATCAAAGATGAAGTCTATGTGAGCACATGCAACGGTTTCTCCATTGATTGAGGAATTTATCCATCAGTTAAAGAGATAAGGATGAGTTATAATTTGAGTTGTAATTAGTTGGCTCAGTTAAATGAGTCAAGTCCAGATAGATTAATTCAAGCAGTTTGTTGAATTAATTGCGAGTTGAGTTAGTTAATGATTGCATGCATGTAACTGCTACACTTCAGATAATTGAATATTCTCTCATAAACAACTCATGCATGTCAGTTCAAATAGAGACCTAGTTGAGATCAGGGGAAGGGATAGTGTACTATCAGTTGGAGGAATTTTCTTATAAAGGAAACTCATGCATGCAAAAAGAATTATCTCCTTCAGGTTTGTGCAGTTATTTCTGAGTCAAGTGAGCAGTGTGAGGTGGGAATTGAACTTGTGGAAGCACTGGACGCTAGAAAAAACTGCACGAGGAAATAGGAGGCTTGGAGGACAGAGGAGAAGGTTTGTGAGAAGGCTTTTACTATCTATGAGCAGCAAAGGGATTGCAGAGAGAGCAAGATAACTTGTGAGTTAATTCTTTTTGTAATCTAGACTATATTTTCCACTTTATGATATACAAAGTTTGGGGTTTTAGGCTGAGGCTTTCCCCAGGATTATTCTTCTATGTTCACGTGTGATTTCTTTCTCTTCATCTGTTATATGTGTTCTCATTGATCTTGCTCGTATTCGATTAAGCTTCCACATAATTGTTTGTAGTAGTAGATCAAGTATTTTGCTTTAATATATTTCATTATCAGGTGATCTATATTGGGAAATTCTACAATCTCAAATTCAAACTCACTAAAAAGCACAGTCCATATAGCTTGTCGAGCATTTAAATTAGGCTGATTAAAAAAAATAGTTAGGCTACTATGATCTGTCATTAATAGAAATTTTTTTCCCAACAAGTAATGTCGACGAACCTTGAGCACATGAATCACCGCAGTTAGTTCCATATCATAAGCAGAGTACCATTGTTCATGCTCTTTTAACTTACAAGAATCATAAGCTATTACCTTCCCTCCTTGCATCACTACTCCTCCAACTCCTTCCAATCTTGCATCTATACATACAGTGTATTCCTTTTCTAGATCAACTATTTTCAATACAGGGGAGGTGGTTAATGCCATTTTGAGTTGTTTAAAAATTTGTTGGCATGTAGCTATCCAATTAAAACTTTTACGTTTATTTTGGAGGGAAGTGATGGAGTATGCAATCCTAGAAAATTCCTCTATAAAACAGTGGTAATACTCTGCCAACCCCATAAAGGACCATACCAAAGCCACAATTTTAGGTAGAGACCATTCCATAATAGTCTGGATTACCCTCATATGAAATTATATGCCCTAGATATTGAATTTGATCCTTGAAGAAATCACATTTTCTATAGTTAGCATAAAGCTAGTTATCACGCAAGGTTTGCAACACTATCTTGAAGTGCTCCTTATTCTCTTCCATGTTCCTGGAGTAAATCAAAATGTCATCGATAAAAATCAAGATAAATTTATCCAAATAACAATGGAATATAACATTCATGAGACTTGCGAAGGTGGCAGGAGAATTGGTAAGCCCAAAGGGAAATACCACGAACTTATAATGACCATAACGAGTTCAGAAAGTTGTTTTACATATATCTTCATCCTTAATGCAGATCTGATGATATCCCAAGCATAAGTCTATATTATAGAGCACACTAGCTCCCTTAACCTGATCAAATAAGTCAATAATACGAGGTACAAGGTATTTATTCTTTATACTGAGCTTGTTTAATTGCCTGTAATCATTGCATAATCGTAAGGTACCATCTTTCTTACGTAAAAAAATGTAAAGGTGCTCCCTAGGGTGATACACTTGGTCAAATATAACCTTTATCAAGAAGCACTTGCAACTGCATCTTCAGTTCTGTCAATTGAGGTACACTCATGTGATAAGGAGCTCAGGACACAGGGTCTGCTCCTGGAACTAATTGAATGGTAAAATGAATGTCTCCATTAGGATGTAAGAGGTATTTGCTCTAGAAATACATAAAGAAAACTCTTGTATTTTGCACAGGCTTTCCAGAGAGGGAGTCTTATCCTTTGAATTGGTATATCCCACATGTACAACATAAATTTGACAACATTTCTGAAACATTTCCCCAACTGGTTCAGTGTGATGGATCAAATATTGACAACTCTTTTCATTCCTTAAATTTCCTGGAGGGTTCCTTCTTCATTTAGAAAGCTAATGGTCTTGGATTTATAGTCTGCCATGGACCAATGTTTTTCTAGCCAGTCCATTCCAACTAACACATCATAGGATCATAAAGGTAATATTTTTAGGTTGATTTGAGTTTACTGGCTTTCGATATTAACAAAGAAAATTTTAATTTTAGCATTCACCCTCTGCTTAGCTTCTGTAGCTAATTGCACCAACCATGGATTTTTAAACTAATATAGCCTAAACTTGCACCAGGGTTTACTAAAATAGAAACATAATGGCTAGACATATTACCTTCTAGCTCCACCATAGTGGGTTGATACTCTTCTTGGCTATCATCCAAAACTGTGTTTATTCTATGCATGCTTTTTTCTACCTCACCCATGGTAGAGGCTTCTTGTATGTTGGCAACTTGATCAACACATGTGCGATGAGGACATTTTTTGTAATAATGGGTTTCTCCATACCCCAAACTTTGCAGAGGAGGCCGTTGTTGCTAGCTATTTTATGATTTATTTACCACTTCTATTTGCTTTTTTTTTTTCGAGTTCCATTTTTTTAAAATCCTTTTCCATTAAACTTGGTTTGGAATTTCTAGTGGATATTCCTTCCTCCTACAGTTTTCATGTTTTTGTTGTTCAAGGAACCTTTTTTTCCTTTTTTAAAGCAAACATTATGAGTGCCTTCTTCTTTGTGTTTCATCTCCTAATAACCGATTCTCACTTTTCAATTTACCTCGTCCATTGTCTTTGGGTTTTCAAATTCTTGTTTTTCCCTTATAAAGGCAAGCAGGCTACTGGTAAAGCATTGTACCTTTTCCTTTCCTTCTTGAATGTAGGGAACATATTTTAATAAGGAGGTGAATTGACTTACAAACTCATTCATAGTAAACTGACGCAACCTTAGATCATGGAACTCCTTTTCCTTCTCATCATAGAATATTTCAGTTAGATACTTATCCCTCAAATGATTTTGAAACTCTACTCAAGTTACTTGCTGTTCATCTATTTTCTGTACAATTTTAGTTTATTCCCACCACAAGGTGGCTTTACCCTATAGTTGGTAGATTTAAAATCAAGTTTTGAGGTTTTATCCATATTCATTAATCTAGAAGTATTTATTCATATTAATTATCCAGCCTTTGACTGCGACCTTAGCTTGTCTATCAAAATTTAGTGGTTTAATCTTCTTAAACTTTCCTTGCAATTATATTTTCTGCTTCTTATTTCCTTTTCCTTTGGAAACTTTTCCAGACCTTCCTTTTGACTCAGCATGACCCTCTCCTTTCTTAAAGCTGTTGGATGTGGAGCCTAATGTTCTTATGTATTCAAAGGTTTTAGCCAGATGTGTACCCGAGGAAGATTCTACACCTCTCCATGTGAGCAAGTGTGGGGGGGAACTTGTCACCTCTGCAAGGGTTCCGAGGGGCCAATCCCCCCCAGCTAGGGGGTCTGGTGGTCAGTAGTCCCCCGGCGGGGATTTGGGGCCAATGCCCCCAAAGCTGAAAATAGATGTAGAATTACCTTGTAAAAGTCTAGTAGTTTCTAGTCAATCTGGGTCGTTCATTAAACGAATGATCTGATGGTAGAAGTTATGTTTAGTTTAAAGGTTTTTTACCTTATAAGGCAACCCCTCACTATATATAAGGGAATTGTATTGCGTCTATGTATATTTGTATTTTTAGTGAGGAAAATATAAGAGATTGAGAGCGAAGAGGGTGTTACAGCGGATCTGTTGTAGGTTGTATCTCTTTAGTTTGCTGGATAATATAATAAAAGGACTGGATGTTTCTCTGTGGATCTAGCCCAAATTGGGTGAACCACGTATATTTGTGTCTCTCTCATTTTATGTGTTTTCCATGTTTATATTTCTGCAATATTTTATGTGTTCCATTGCTTCGTAATATATAATTTTCTAACAAAAGGTTTTGGTTATATTTCCATCACCTAAATTGGGATTAGGTCCTCGCTGGTTTTCCTTATGAGATAAAATTTTCAGAATTCATTCTTGGCCCTATCTTAGTTTTTCATTATGTTATATACCTAGGGGGGATAAAATGGGGTACAAAGGGAGGTACCCAAGGGAATAATGTAATAATGGGACGGGCCATAGTAATAAATAAGTTAGTTAACCCGTATCATGTAAGGGACCACAAGTAGTTAGTAATAATGTAATTGGTCCATGGTATTAGATAGATGGTATTGAGGGAACCATGGTAATGACCCATGCTATTGTATGTATGAGGCCTATATAGAGGCTAGAGACTCCACATTGAGAGATGTCAAGGAATTATTGTATGAATAGGCAGATGGCTTGTGGAGTGTTCTCCTTTCTTAATAAGTGAATGTATGGTGTTGCCCTACCTTAAGGGTTTCATCAATAAATAAGCATTTCTATCTATTCCTATTTTATCATCTCTTGGGTTTATTTCTACTATCTTATATTTTTGGATTAGATCTATAACAAGTGGTATTAAATGCACCAATTTTAATATTTGGCTTTCTATTTGGGTTTAGTTAATACATTACATCTCTTTAGGATTATGTATCATGTCCTTATGTTGTGAATACATACGCACTTATCACATTGAAAGGGTTTGGGTTTATGGTTTACGATGGCGATGTTACATGTTGCTTTACACCTGCCCTCACATTGAATTTCCCACTCCATTAGTGGTCGATACTTGGCGATAGCCAACTTCATTGATCCTCTGGCGCTTAATGCAATGATGGGGGGGCTTCTCAAAGTAGTTAGGATAATGAAGACCCTAAACATTGTTTCCCCTCCATCATTTTGTGCTGTTACTGCCACGATTCGGCTCCACCTCCTCCGCAACTGGTTAACTATTTTTTACCTTCGTCTCTTCCAGAGATGTTTATGCTTTCTCAAATATATGAAAAGGTTGATGCTTCAAGTTGAATGTGAACTGGATGGAGAATTGTGGGTTTTTTCTCCTGAGTTTTATGCTAATATTACCCTTCCATTTTATTTTTCCATTAAAAAGAAACCTTGTTTACCTTGGTTGCAAACACGAATGACAAATGAGTGATTCCACTCTAGGCACTTCTCTTCTTCACAAAAATTTCCCAAGAAGTTAAGTATCTTAGGTATTTGGATTTTCATGTTAGCTTTTCGGTTTGGTTTACATAGGTTCATTCCTCATTCAAATACTTATGGCCATTTGTGTTATTATCTCTGTATGGTTTGCACATGTTGAAGGCTCTTCACTGACTGATTTGGCTTCAGGTAGTGCTATTGATGGATTTTGTGGCCATTCTCCATGGTGTTTCGAGTTCCAGGTGCTTAATAACTTCTCTGTTGTGTACTTGAGTCAATTAATGGCTTCATTTTTGTAGTCTGTAGAATGGCTAACCTTCACCACCCTTTGAGGGTCGTCTTTCAATTGAGTTTGGTTTGTTATGACTCTGGGCTTTCTCCCATTTTGGTTACAATCTTTCTGAGTTCGCCCTTTTGGGTTTTTCTCACAGTAGATCCTCTTTTATGTATTTTGTCGAATCTTTAGTTGAGATTATAAGAGTCTTGATTTCTCCTCCATTTGGTGGTAATGAAAGGTCTCCATAGCTTGGCACTTTGGGTTTGAACAATTTGTTTATATTTATATATATTAGATTAATAATGTTGCATCATATATTTTTGTTTCCTTTAACAATATGGCAAGATTTTGGTTGTTAATTTATTTTGTCTCGTGTGATTTCACTTGAAAAAATAATAATAACTCGGATTCACTTTAATTTATTTTTATTACCCTTGTAAAATTAATAAATTAGCCATCTTGGTTGCCATGTATTTTTTTTTTTCAACTCAGAACCATTCTCAGTTGTCCATTGTGACTAGGCTGCAAGGATAAATCTGAGAGTAATTTTTTGCTAATGTATCAGTAGTACTTTAATTTGTGGTATGTTTATCTTGCAGTTTATGGAACCATTGTTTTCTAGTTTATTATGACAATGTTATTGTTCAATTATTTGTAAGCTAGTCAACCCACAGGGGTTCTTGTTTTGGGGTTTCCTGCAATGTAAATTCTTTCAGTTCTAAATTTTCCATTAGAAGTAAGTTGTATTTATTCCATTGTTCTGTTATAACATTATATAAGCTATTTATAGAATGGAATGCATGGTTATTTCTTCTCTATAGTACGCGTAAAAATCCTTTATTGCCTCTGTACTAAGACTAATAGAAAATCATTTGTATGTAAATGCAATTATACTGGCTAGCTCTCTTTTCATCGACCTCTCTGAATACTCTAATAACATACGAGTCTATCTTTATACGAATCAAATAGAAATCAAATCGTACCTTTTCTCACACCTTCTATTGAATTAAGTAAGAAAAAATCTTTTGTAAACTAGAATATAATAACTTTCATCAAAATCTTCTAAATCACTAATCTGTGTATGATTGAACTCCTTTGAAGTTGTCCTCTCAACCATGAGTCAAGCAATTACATCATGACTCTCCCCCTATCTCCTTGCTCCAAAACAGTGGTTTTGTGTAGCTGAAGATACTTAATGAACCTAAAGACGTCTCTCTCGAGTTCAAATCACAACTATTTCACCAAAGGAGCTCCAACCTTATGCCAGCAACACTCCAACACTATGAGATGGTTGGTCACCTTTCCTAACACTTTTCCACACAGAAAACATAGTCCTCTCTCCCCGAGGAGAAGGAAGAGGGATCATATAAAATTATTTCCCTCAAGGGATCATATAAAATTGTTTCCCTCAATTGTTTTATTTAATTTTTTTGGATATTCTTGGAATTTTCTTTACGGTTCTTTTAACATAATAAGTGTAATTAGTTATGTCTTTTAATTTTATGAAAGAAATAAAAACATAGTCCGCAATTTAATATGTACAATAAGTAATCAAAATTAATGTGGTAAATGTTGCACTGAGGGTTGCTACACATATATTTAGATATCAATGTGTGTGCATTTTATTTTTATTAATATATAATTGTGTATAATAAAATTTATTAAAAAATGTTTTTATGATCAAGGAATTTAGACTTCTGTGATCCATAACATTTGTTTAGAAACTTTTTGGCGAAATCACATAATTGATCATTTGTCAACGCATTTCGAACCAACTAGTGTGGTTCATCGTTAGGACAAGTTGAAGATACAGATCCAGTTTAGCGTGTTATATAGTCTAAGCAGAGACTCCAACTGCTAGAAAGACTAGCGGCTATTTTTCAACTTAAGGACCCCAGTCAAACCTCCTTTAACTAAATTAATATTAATATTCTTTATAATTATTATTATATCTAAGGAGTCACGAAAATTGGGTAAAAATAAACAGAACCGAGGTCAGATATTACATTTATCTATTTAATTATTTAAACTATTAATAAATATAGTTATTATTAATATTTTTCAATTCCTAATAATAATATATTTAATGTCAAGTTATTAAATCATTGGTTAGATATTAAATTTATCTATTTTTTTATTTAAATCATTAATAAATATATTATTAATATTTTTCAATTCCTAATATAAAATAATTTAAATGTTAAGTTATTAATCTTATATAATCTCTAGAAAGAATATATTTATAATAAAAAATAGAATTGGATGCAACTGGTTAGTTAACAAAACTATCAAAAAAGCCATTTAATTATTTAAAATATTATATAATATATATATATATATCCTCTAAATTAGGTAGGAGTATAGTTATAGGAATATTACTGATTTTTCAATAGCCTAACGCATTTGGCTCAATAATATTTTATTTAATGAATGATATGATATATATATAATGTATATATATATATGTACTATATTTATAAATATAGTGTGGAGAGGTATTCAAATGTATACAGTATAGTAGGAAGTGTTGAGAGTCTCATTCTAATTACGGTATTTTTCAAACCTCATTCGCAATAATATTGCGAGAGTTGATAAAATATATATATAAAATTAAAACAATTTTTCGTGGCTTACTGTTATGGTTATTAAGATAGTTTAGGATTACTTAGAATTAAATAGAAAAAATTAATTAAATGAAAAAATGGAAAATTAATATTGAATAGTTACGAAATGTATATTTTAATTTATTCATTAATTGTAAATATATCTTTAAACATAGCATTAGGTTGTTAAAAATCTAAGGCTAATCGAAAGCTAAATTAAATACCTTCCATTCTAAGGTTAGTACAATTACTTTTAAAATATATTATGTTAAATATTCTCATTAAAAATCTACAAATAAATGGGAAATAGATGAGATTAAATCAAACCATAAGGACGAAAAGTAAAGGGAGAACCAATCCACTCATGAGTAAAGCAAGAAAATGACACAACAAACCCAAAGGAAAACAACTCTAAGGAAAGGAAACAAGAAACCCAGAGATCATACCAAAAGGGACCGTGCAGGTTAGTAAGATAGGGCTAAGACCCAGCAGCTGTTGATCTTCCAGCCATCATCCCTATTAAGATTATTCGGCCTTTTTTCAATCTTTAGGGCCTCCCTAAACTTGCGATGGTGAAACTGAGCAACTCTAGCAATGACTTGAGCCTCTTCGACACATACATGATGCATTGTCTTCTCGGCATGTTCCGCAAGGGCTGAGGATTTGGTCCTCCCATGCCTCAAGTTAGTTGAATGCTCGCTAATCCTTTGATTGATAGAGCGACCTGTCTCACCAATATACAGAATCCCGCAAGAACAAGGGATGACATAGACGCCCTTCATGTCTTTAGGGTCAATAATAATAAGTCACCTTAAATTGAAAATATTGTGAAAAAATTATAATTCATGAAAATAAAAATAATAGAAAAATGAAAGAGAAAAAATAAAAAAGTTAAATAAAAAGGAAATAAAGCTAAAAACAAAAAATAATAACTAATTGAAATGGAAAATACTAAACAACCTATAATAAAACATGAACCAATGAACTTACGAATGAATAAATAAAATAAAAAATAAAAAATAAAAGAAAAAATGAATTCCTAGTATTAAATTATGGATAAACATCATAAATATTAGGTCAAAGACAAACTAATCCCCAATAAAAACAAAATTAAATGTATTATACCGTATCTCTGGAAAATATTCTAGCAAATATAATAACATTTTATTAAGATAATTCCTTGAAAATATGTCAACCAATTAATAAAACAATGATATATATTCAGTGGATAAAATTATTATAATGTAAGTCCAAAACAAATTTAATTGAAAATTTAAAAATCTAAAAAAATATCTGATTGGTAGATTATTGGTAGATTCCAAATTTGGTAATTATAATTACGTTGTAAGGCGTTTCCCTCTGAAATGGATGTCCCTAAGGTCTATCTGTCATCACTGTGGGCCATTAGATCATGTGTTAGACGATTAGAATAGTGTTAGTCGTTGGATTAAGAGAAGGTAACTGAATGGTTGTAACTGTTCATAATAAACTTGCAGGTAACTGAATGGTTGTAACTGTTCATAATAAACTCGCAGGTAACTGAATGGTTGTAACTGTTCATAATAAACTCGCATCACCGCAACCGTCGCAGGTTCAGAATGAGCCGACATTCGGAAGCTGAAGCGAACAGCGTATGCCTCCCATATCTATTTTTGAGATTCAAAGCATACGGATTTTTCCAATTTCTCTACCATCTTAAGATGAAGGGGGCTATGGAGGAAAAGCAGCAGGAAAAGCAAACATGCTCGGTAAAGCTTGGTCTGTTGGTTATCTGTTACTTGGTTTCGTTGTTTAATGATTATTACAGTTGCTTATTGCTTATCTGTTACTTCGATGCAGTGTAGAGATTAGAATGGCATCACTCTAAATTTAAGAGGCACCCATGTTCTAATTATGGCTGACGGATCACCAGTTACCTGTTTCACTGATTATAGTCAAGGAAATAGTGTAGCATAATTATGTTAATCCCAATATCTGTAATATATTGGAGCAGTGGAGCCAGGCTCCAGCCTTAAGCCTTCCTTCTCACGGAAACAGAGGTTTTGGGAATCCCCAAATGGCAACTTCAAATTTCGATTTCACCCAATTGGAAATGATGGGTTACATGTTCTGGGCATTTCAATGATTGACACTATGGTGTGGACTGCAGGTGGGAATGGTGGTATCAGAGTGGCTGACAGAGCTTCCTTTGATTTCCATATTGATGGCAACCTCATTTTGCGCAGTGGACTCAACACCACGATGTGGCAAACCAATACTACGAACCAAAGTGTATCGTCTGCTGTCATGCAGGACAATGGCAATTTTGTAGTGAAGAATAGCACTTCCAGCAGCGTTTGGGAGAGCTTTGCCAATCCTACTGATACCCTTTTGGTGAATCAAAGTTTCCATGTGGGACAGAGCCTCTGCATGTATGTTTATTCATTGACTCTGGAACCCAGTGGCAATTTCACATTGAAATGGACGAATAACATCACATACTGGAATCAGGGTTCCCCTAATGGCTCTAGAGCACATTTGAGCAATCAAGGAATTTTTACACTCTCCAATTCTTCTCGTGACCAGGTCTGGATGGCATACAGCAGCGATTACACTGATGCTTGGATCTCATTGCGAAGGATCAAGCTTGAATCAGATGGGAATTTGAGGTCCTATGGGTGGGTTAAAAGCTCTGGAACATGGCAGCTAGGCTGGAGCACAGTAGAAGACCAATGCAAAGTGTATGGATGGTGTGGGAACTATGGAGTGTGCGTTCACGATGACACAGCCTCATACTGCACATGCCCATCTGCAGATTTCATTCCCATAGATCCCAAGGATTCCACACAAGGGTTAAGGAGAGGAGAGTGCAGGACATTGTAGGGTGTAGTAACCAGAGCATGGTTGTATTGGACAATACTGAATTCTTCTCATATCCTCCAGAATGAGAGTCACAATCAGAGATATTCAATCTGGGTATAACAGATTGTAGGCAGAACTGCCTCAGGAATCCATTCTGTTTTGCAGCTACACTCATGGTCGATGGTTCGGGCACTTGCCGTATGAAGACCGAGAATTTCACAAGTGCCTATCAATCAGCGGCCATTCCAAACACATCTTATATAAAGGTATGTGGTCAAGTTCGTCCTCTGGAAACGCCACCTTTTGCAATTATATTCTTGGGCTCAACCAAAGAATCTGCCATTCGAATTGTAGGGGCAGTTGTAGGACCTATTATTGCCCTGATTACTATCGAGATATGCATCTAGTTTATTTTCTGTAAAAATAATCTGAGGTTTAGATTTGGGCAGCTACCATCCCAATATACACTTCTGGAATATACCTCAGGATCTCCAGTTCAGTGTTCCTACAAACAACTTCAGCACTCAACAAGGAATTTTATGGAAAAGTTGGGCTCAGGAGGGTTTGGAATGGTGTACAAGGGAGAATTGCCCAACAAGACAATAGTCGCAGTAAAGCAGCTGGAAAGGATTGAACAAGGGGAGAGACAATTCTGTATGGACGTGGAAAACATCAGCAGTAATCATCACTTGAACTTGGTTAGGCTAATCGGATTTTGCTCAGAAGGTCGCCATAGATTACTGGTTTATGAATTCATGAAAAATTCTTCCCTGGACACATTCCTTTTTTCTTCTTCAGACCAATCCAGGATACTAGATTGGGATAAGCGGTTCGGTATAGCCCTAGGAACTGCAAGGGGCATCGCCTACTTGCACGAAGAGTGCAGAGATTGCATTGTTCACTGTGATGTTAAACCTGAGAACATTCTCCTAGATGATAATTTCAGTGCAAAGGTTTCTGACTTTGGGTTGTCGAAGCTCATCAGTCGCAAAGGTCATCGCAAGCGCTCAATGACTAGTGTTCGGGGCACCAGAGGATACTTGGCTCCAGAGTGGCTTGCCAATTTACCCATCACTACCAAGTTCGATGTTTTTAGTTATGGCATGGTTTTGCTGGAGATCATCAATGGTAAAAGGAATTTTGATACCTTGACGTCAAGGAGAAAGAAATTCTCAGTATGGGCGTTTGAGGAATTTGAAAGTGGAAACATCTTAAACATTATAGATGAGAAGCTTGGTAGAGATCTGAATATTGATGAGGTAAACAGAGCACTTCAAGTTAGCTTCTGGTGTATCCAGGAGCACCCCTCACAGCGGCCAACTATGGGGAAAGTTGTCCAGATGTAGGAGGGCATTTTTCCTATGGAAAAACCACCTGCTCCTAAATCTTTGGAAAGCTTTGAAAGCGGTACCAGCGGCAGCGGTAGTGCCAGTGAAATGGCAATCTCAGTGCTTGCAACACCCAGTCATCTAGTTTCTTCTATCTCCTCTGTGAGTGCCACTCTGTCTTCAGGTCTCTGAAAAAAAATCCGGAACAGAGACTCTCCAGGAGTCTCCAGCCGCAATTACCTATCGATGCTTGCAACACCCAGTCATCCAGTTTCTTCTATCTCCTCTGTGAATGCCACTCTGTCTTCAGATCTCTGAAAAAAACCAGAACAAAGACTCTCCAGACACAATTAGCGATTAGTGCTTGCATGCATACTCTCCAGACTGTCCAAGAATGCATACTCAAATAAGTATTGTGTAAGTCTTACATATACCACTTCTTGTCCCAGTTACATGTTTAATTCATAGGTACATAACAAATGCAGTCTCTTCTTACTTAATCTGTATTTTTTACTTATCTATTGCGCTCTCAGCAACATATCATAAACAGTATTATTTGGCTTATCTAATGCATTCTCATAACATAAACAGAACTACTTTTTCTTATCTGATACATTCTCAGACGCATAACCTAAATGAAATTACTTATTCTTATCTATTAGATTCTCATAAGCATATCATAAACATAATTACTTATCTGATGTGTTCACAGTTTTCCAAGAAAGTGAATTCGGGACAGGACCACACCTCCCAGCCTATGGAACTGGCAATGGAAATCACGTCCAAGTTCCCCCCGAGTGTCCTCCTTCTGTTACAGTTGTTGAGAGTAAACTCTCACAGGTTATTTCTCAGGGCTCAAAATCGCAGTCCAGCCCGGAAAATTTAGATTTTCTCTCTGGGAGGGAGGTTTCCACTGGCACCAAGCCAGGTCTACATAACCTTCCCCAAGGCAGCCCCAGATAACCTTCCCCAAGGCAACACAGTGTTCAGACTCTGTTTCTCTAGGTGGTCACCTCTCTCCTTACGAACCCCTCCTCATGCCCTCTGAACTCTTTTTGTCTCCAGAACTTCGAAACTACCCGGTAGTGCTAATTCTGCCATGGCAAACTCAATTCCAGTTTGTGCCCATATGGAATACTATCTAGTGTGTTTCTTTGCAAAATAACATTTGGTTTTCTGCAGTATGAAGGAGCTGCAACAGAAGATGGCCGGAAGCGAAGCATATTTGACACTTTCACTCACAGGAAAGGTCTGTTTCATCACATATCTTCATTCATCCCTTCATTTGCATTCTACCCAGTTCCTTACTTTACTTTGGGACTTTCAAGGCCAAGGCTCGAAGTGAGTTGTTGTTTGTTTTAACTGTATTGTCAGGGATTACTGTGTATGGAGGTAATGGAGATGTAGCTGTTGATCAATACCATCATTACAAGGTATTATTATCTGCAAATTTAAGAACAATAAATGTCACTAGGACAACCTATATGCAGTGGCTACTTTTAAGCCATCCTCAAGCTTTATGTGCATGTCCAACCCCATTATTGTTGTTTTCATACTAATGTATCTATAGTTAAACTCCTAGATGATTTGGGTATCAACCTGATGCAAAATTTCATGTGGTTTTTGAAGGAGGATATTGATCAAATGTCTGCGATGGGAGTAGATGCCTATAGATTTTCAATCTCATGGCCCAGGCTTATTTCTGGTATATTTTTGTTTGAGCTCTGACCACATGTTTAATCCTGAGAATTTAGTAAACACTCAATGGACAATGGTAGGAAATAACTATTTCACATATATTGATGCAGATGGCGAAGGACCCATTAACCCAAAAGGCATTGAGTAGTATAATAACCTCATAAATGAGCTTTTGTCCCATGGTAGTATTTATTGACAAACTTGTCTCTCTACTTTGTTTTTATTCCTGTGACTATCATCCTCAAAACTGTTAATCGTTTCACAATGCATGTCTCAGGCATTCAACCACATGTGACATTGTACCACTTTGATCTGCCCCAAGCTCTGTAAGATTCCTATGGAGGTTTCTTAAATCCACAGATTGTGTAAACATCTTATGTCATCTCCTATTCTTGTTTTTCTTCCCATGTGGGTTGACACACGAGTCAAAGCATCAATTTATGGTGCATTAATAACCTTATGGTTAGAGAAGCAGAGTTCTCTAATATACTTCGATCTTATGCAGGGAGGATTTTAAAGGTTATGCAGATGTGTGTTTCAGAGAGTTTGGTGATCGAGTGAAATATTGGTTTACTTTCAATGAGCTCAATGTCTTTGGCACTGCAGGATATGATGATGGCATTTTCCCACCTCAAATATGTTCCCAACCATTTGGAAATTGTATTGCTGGAAACTCAACTGTTGAGCCATATATTGTTGGTCACCATGTTTTGCTATCACATATAGCTTCTATGGAGCTGTACAGGAAAACCTATCGGGTTCTTTTCCTCTCTGATCTATGTTCATCTCCATTCATTCTATGAGATTTTATAAATTTCTCGTTGAATGTAGGAAAAGCAAAAGGGTTGGATTGGATTAGTAATTTTAGTACATTCGATGATACCTCTTACCAATAAATCCACAGATGTGGCTGCTACTCAAAGAGAAAATGATTTTATGGTGGGCTGGTGAGTGATTTCTACTTTCATTCTGCTAATTTTGATATTTTCGATCCGTTATTTGATTACAACACATTCTATTTTCAATCCATTACATGATATTGTTGCTCCACATCTTGGATTGGTTTTACAGCTATACAATCCCCTCTCTAAAGATTATCTCAAAACTCTGCCAAGGATAGATTTGTTAATGAAAATCTCTCTTAGAGCATCCCAGATTGGTTTTCTAGCTATACAATTCCCCCCTCTCTAAAGAACTGCTCAAAACTCTTCTAAGGATAACTTTGTTAAGGACAATCTCTCTCTAAGTTCAAAAATATGCTAAGGATAACTTCGTTAAGGACAATCTCTCTCAAGCCTACTCTTGAGACAAGGAGCTCCTTCAGAATGCTAAATAATTTGGGATAGGCAACCTCAATTTACTAGATTTTTCTACTACAGCAATCTGTTGAGCTTTTTAGCTTTTGCTTTCTGGCTGTTTGCAATTGTCAATATATTCCTCTCAGAAAATGGAATACCTCAAAGGCTCTCTTGGGGTTCATAATTTAATTTTTATTTCAGCTTTAGATCTTTAAACACAAGTGTCTCAAATTTTATTTGCTTTTTCTTTTGCCCATTTCCAAACGTTAGTACTCTAAAAAAGGCATTAGGCTTTTTTTAGTCATAATTCAACTTTTATTGTTGGGACTCAAGTAGTTGTTGAGGCAAAAAATGGTTCAATTATGTTGTTGCATGGTTTTGATGTTATCAAAGCACACAACCATCGACAAATCTTTCCTTGTTCCACTATTGGCCCTAGAGGTACCTGGAGATGTCATTTCTTGGATCAGGTGACCATGTTCTTCCCAGTTGCAAAATTAGACAAATTCCAGTGAAGTGAGCTGAGAGTTTAAACTTCGCCCCACATTTGGATTTGTTTGTCTACATTATTACAAAGGTGATTATGATTTGTGGACTGCCTTGTTGGTCACCATGTTTTGCTATCACATATAGCTTCTATGGAGCTGTACAGGAAAACCTATTGGGTTCTTTTCCTCTCTGATCTATGTTCATCTCCATTCATTCTATGAGATTTTATAAATTTCTCGTTGAATGTAGGAAAAGCAAAAGGGTTGGATTGGATTAGTAATTTTAGTACATTGGATGATACCTCTTACCAATAAATCCACAGATGTGGCTGCTACTCAAAGAGAAAATGATTTTATGGTGGGCTGGTGAGTGATTTCTACTTTCATTCTGCCAATTTTGATATTTTCGATCTGTTATTTGATTACAACACATTCTATTTTCAATCCATTATATGATATTGTTGCTCCACATCTTGGATTGGTTTTACAGCTATACAATCCCCTCTCTAAAGATCAGCTCAAAACTCTGCCAAGTATAAATTTGTTAATGATAATCTCTCTTAGAGCATCTCGTATTGGTTTTCCAGCTATACAATTCTCCCCTCTCTAAAGAACAACTCAAAACACTTCTAAGGATAACTTTGTTAAGGACAATCTCTCTCAAGTTCAAAACTGTGCTAAGGATAGCTTTGTTAAGGACAATCTCTCTCAAGCCTACTGTTGATACAAGGGGCTCCTTCAGAAGGCTAACTAATTTGGGATAGGAAACCTCAATTTACTAGATTTTTCTACTACAACAATATGTTGAGCTTTTTAGCTTTTGCTTTCTGGTTGTTTCCAATTGTCAATATATTCCTCTTAGAAAATGGAATACCTCAAAGGCTCTCTTGGGGTTCATAATTTAATTTTTATTTCAGCTTTAGATATTTAAACACAAATGTCTCAAGTTTTATTTGCTTTTGCTTTTGCCCATTTCAAAACGTTAGTACTCTAAAAAAGGCATTAGGCTTTTTTTAGTCATAATTCAACTTTTATTTTTGGGACTCAAGTAGTTGTTGAGGCAAAAAATGGTTCAATTATGGTGTTGCATGGTTTTGATGTTATCAAAGCACACAACCATCGACAAATCTTTCCTTGTTCCATTATTGGCCCTAGAGGTACCTGGAGATGTCATTTCTTGGATCAGGTGACCAGGTTCTTCCCAGTTGCAAAATTAGACAAATTCCAGTGAATTGAACTGAGAGTTTAAACTTCACCCCACATTTGGATTTGTTTGTCTACATTATTACAGAGGTGATTATGGTTTGTGGACTGCCTTTTTGGTCTTCCTTGTTGGACTATTTTACTACATTCCTGGTGAGTCACAAGAACTCAAATGCCATCCTATTTTACTTACTTGGTCGTTCTTTCTTGCATAGTATATTGAGTTGAATTGCATGACAGAATTGTAGTGTTTGACAAACTTAATTTGTTGGGAACAGGGGAATTGGAACTGCCATTTTTATTTGTGTTACTGGTGATTATTGCTCCTTATCAAGCCATGAACCTGAGGCAAGTTGTTGTTTTCCTTAACAAATGATTGAATTGGTGTTTGGAAATGTGGATGGTAGTTTATGGGATGTTGTTGATTTGCAGAGGAACCCAAGCTGGAATGGTCATTTCCATAGCGGCTTCTGCATACTTGATCTATCAACACGTCACCAGGACAGGGGGTATTAAAAAGGATTTTGATCAGGGAATTGTTGTACCCACCATTGCTACTGCGTGCCTTATCTGTGTGTTGTTCATATTCCCCATTAAAGGGTATATATTTTAATTTAACCAAGTGTCAAGCCTAAACAGTGCCATATTTGTAAAGCCATCTTGACTCCCTACTTAAAATTTTCAAATTATTATTGTGGAAAATAGTACATGTAAGGTGGTGTGTAATAAAGATCTAGTATATAAATAAGTCCAACAAGTTGCACGATTGACTCCTTGGGAGCCTTGTCTTCTTGGCAAATCATGTCAATTTGGATTGCATGAGAGATTGGTTGAGAAAATTAGATTGCCTCTTTCTGGATATGTTTGAACCTCCTCTGTCCTTTGCAATGGTAGCTGGTTGGCTGACTTGTTGAAAGCACTATTTTTGTCCATGGAGACAAAAACTGTACGAATAATATTTTAAAGAACACAATTTTTTTTTAGTGGTCAAACCATGCCTTTTATTCAAAGTTGCAGATACCATACATGCATTGATATTCCTCTGCTTTTAAAAAATAAAGGATCCTCTATATTATGAGAGTATACTGAGTTGGAGGGTTTTAAAATTCAGATTAAATAACTTATTTCTTTGCCTTTTATGCATGCGAGGCATGATCGCACAAAGTTATCCATTATTCACAGTTCTAAAATATTGTGGAGCTCCTGTGCATAGTATTTATTTTCAATTTTTTGATATTTTCTATCTGTTTTTTGTTCCCACCAACACGCAATGCTGCATCTCCATCACTCTAGAATAGAAACTTGACATCTGGAATTGCAGAAAAATGATATCAATTGGAAGGCCTAGCTGCAAAGCATTTTTGGGGTGCGTAAAGCAATTTCAACAAAAAATGTCTAGCAGTGGGAAACATTCTAGGGTAGTTGATGTTTTACTAGCTTAAAATTATAATTAAATTAAATCAAAACTTTATTCTGGAATAATATAAAATTATTATAAACCTGACTTACAATGATGGGGGCTTACATAAACAATGTCGTGTCGTTCTGAAGTTGGGATTCCTCAATGTTTGACATTAATCAACATGCCATTTCTTCCCTTCCATTCAAAAGTTCAAGTTGGTTTCCTGATCAAGAAAGATCGATTGCATCCCTCCTTCTGAGCAACTCAATAATGATAAATGACCGTATTAGCACTTCAACATATAAAAAGCAGAATTGTCAAAAAACATATGTTTTGTAATGTTGCTTCTCGCCCATGGTTTTGTTCTCTTTAGAAAGTGATGTTCCTAACATTTCTCCAAAGGGAAATTTTGACAATTTGCCAAACTAGTGCAGCTATAAAGACAACCAAAAATGTTAAAAATGAGTACTATAAAAGAAAGTGTCTTATGTGTCATGCAACAAGATCAGAACCGTCTTGTTAATAATCAAGCTTAACATACTAACCTTTTAACGCATCCATCCATGCTATCAAAGCAATACAGAATCTTGTATGAAACTTACCAGAGGTGAGGCTGCTCCACATGAAGAATCTACAAGACAACTGAGATATTCTTAGCATGTTTCTCCTTATTTCCACATGTCACAAGAGGCAACTTCTAGACCAATAGAGGATAGTATAGAGAAGCATTCAAGCCACTCCCAAATAGTGCTCAAACTTCATCTTGTATTACCAATAATCTTGAGTACAGTCTATGTGTTACAGGCCCAAGCCACCAAACAACACTTTTCCCATGTTGGGTTCCTTCAAATTCTGAATCTAAGAAGCCCCATAGGAGCAACAAAATGAAAATGATACCTAGAAAATCACTCTTCTTGCCTAAGCCACCAATCTTAGCAAGGCTTAAGGAGGACCAACGATAATTATAAGGATCCCATGCTTCCACTATACTCTCTATTGCTTTATGATCCAATATGTTTCTCATCTTATCTTTCCATTTTGTTTTGAATGTGGAGTCTTTACAGCCTGCAATATAGTATGCTCTAAGCTCTTGTAGCAATATTCAAAATGTGGCTACAGTTGCTTTACAGTATCTGTAGATGAGGGTATGCCCCCTTTGTCTGCTATGGCGGAGAGCTTGGCTTTTGCTATGAGTACCTCATAAAAATCACCCTCATATGTCAGTTGCAGTGTCCTATTTGGGGACAAGAACACAGGTCCTTGAGTTGCGGCCATGGTTTTAATACCAATCCTCTTTTGACTTCTTCCTTGTTTGGTAGCAATTTACAAAAAACTTTGTACCCCAATAACTAGTATGCTCGAAACTTGTTCGTATCAAACAGTAATATATCCAGGGTTTTCAAATGGGCATCTCTGAAATTTGGGAAAATAAATTTAAGCATTTGGCAAGTTTTGGCCTACTACTCATAAGCATCACTCCGAAAAAGGGGTATGTGTTGTAGTATTTGTAAATGAGTAAACATTTAAATTTAGTTTTATATGAAAAAAGATTTAGTATGCATAATGAAACATTAAATTAAAATAATAATAATAAAACAATTTAATTGACATCTCATATGAACTTAGTAGTGAAAAATGTCATTTTAATAGAGTTCTCGCAAGTTAAGGAATTTGTGCATCCCTATATCTACGAAAATTTCACCGAGAGTTGAATTGGGATATTAAAAACACATTCGAGGCTTTATCCAGAAGAAAGTTTATGACATTTCATATGAAGTTAGTAGTGAAAAATGTCATTTTAATATAGTTATGGCAAGTTAAGGAATTTGTGCATCCCTATATTTATGAAAAGTTCACGAGAGAGTTTGATTTCAGCAAGGATTTTGATGGCTTTCACTTGTATTTTTCGAAACACCTAGTTGACAAAACCATGTAGTAGGAAAATGACATTTCATTTTTACCCTCATGATGGTTTGTGACAGCTAGCAACCTTGTGTGCCCTCTTTAAAAGTGACAATTCATTCTTAAATATGTAACATATGGAAAAACAAAATCTCCAAATACAAAAAAAAATTAAAATAATGTACAAAAATATGTTCACATAAACAACTACTACATGAATAATGGATAACCTCTATATGACGTTAACTATAACTCATTATCATCCACCCTTGCTTTCAAGAATGTCCATTCACATGTTGTTATTCTTCCACACACTACTATTACTTATCCATATTCAAAACACACATAACTAATAGTTTCAAGTGTAACTCAATATCATCCACCCTTGCATTCAACAATGTCCATTCCCATGCCACTATTCTTCTACACACTATTATTTATAAAATATCTGTATTCAACATACACATAACTAACAATTTCAATTGCAATTCTTTATCATCCACCCTCGCTTTCAACAATGCCCATTCACATGTCCCTATTCTTCCACATTCCATTCACATGTCCC
>APFE031229895.1:98983-110056 GCA_000404065.3 Pinus taeda
TAGAAACCATATTTACTTCATCAAATTGAAAACTTTCTACACATTTTTTAGTATTTAAAATTTGGGCCTTGTGTCAATTCAACATTATTCAATTGGGAATATAACTTTGTAGGAGTAAATAAGAGAAAAACAATGAAATCCTTATTTTGTACATATCTTAAAATTTTCCTTATGCCATGGTTATTGCAATGGTACCCCTCTTTCTGAAACCATCTTTTTGTGGATTCAAACAGCCTATTACTACTAATTTATCATCCTTGCCCCAAAAATCCAAAATAATCATTTATATATAACTCTTTAATGATTATTTTTTTTCTAGATCCACTCACCCCTTTCTACCACTCCCACGCCGTTAGCCCCACCTTCCCCTCACACTCCTCCTTTCACCCCTCTCCAAATGGAAACTTGCAACCAATGTTAAAACAACTTCATTGATTCCATTGAAGAAAAAAAATCCATGTTTCAATAAGCCCACAATGACACCGAGTAAAACCCTAAATCATTTAATTCCCAAATGGCTATATTTCAAAACCACAATAATTGTTGACTTGCACTAGTTGTCCTTCAAGATAAATAAATGACCCTAATTATGGAATTATAACACTTATGAAAAGATCCTTCAATCCCTACTTATAAAATTATCAGTAAAAATTATCTCCAAGAATTTTTATGGGTATAAATGGTCCATCTAAGAAAAAATTCTCAAAGCCAAAATCAACTAAGAAAATCTTGCAATATTGATGACCCAAGAGACTAAATGTGTGGATACAAAAATCAATAGAGTTGCAAATATAGTTTGGAATGGACTCCAAGTGGTATTTGTGGATGCACATGGAACTTCAGGAGAAGTATTCAATCTGTTGAATCTGAATGATGTCACACCTTCTAAATTTACTACTACTCAATCAATCCTCACAACAAATTTTCAACTAAAAGGAGCTATTTCCTTCATAAATATGGTTTATGGACCCAATATCTCTTGTGGTAAGCTCAACATCATAAAAGATACGCATAATGTTCATCAATCGATAAAGGAATTCACTTAGATATTAGGAGGATATTTTAATTTGATAAAACATTTAGATAAAATGAAAGGAGGCCCAAGATGACTTGATGAATATCCTATACATTTCAAAGAAATGGCAGGTGACATAGAAATAGTTAGGCAAGAAATGCCCAATGACAACTACATGTGGAACAACCGAAGGGGAGAATCCCATATGGACTCTAGATCAGATTGATTTCTAGTATTAGAATCACTAATCCTCTCTAGAATCTCATCAACCACTTTAATACTTCCAAGTTATAGCATAAATCACTAGCCAGTAGTGTTAGATATTGATTGGAAAGGAGACCCCATAATCATTCCCTTAAAATTTAAAATATTTTGAATACATCACCCCTCTCAAGGATAAGATCAAGAATTGATGTAAGGAAGCACCCATTATTGATGGATTTCCCATGTGAAAGTTCCACCTTAAGGTTAAAAAAAGATAAGTTAGATGTCTTGAATAAACATGAATTTGGGAACATTCATACAAGAAAAAATGATAAAAGATATGGAGGAGTTGAAACAACAAATATTATCAATAGGGAGAACTAAGGAACTCATCCACAAAGAAATTATCTCTTAAGCTAAATTGCAAGAAAGAATTATCCAAGAAGAGATTTTCTGGAATCAAAAATTCGGAGTACATTATCTAAATGAAGGAGAAAGAAATTCCAAATTATTTCATAAATCAATGATGCAACATTGTAAAAAGAAAGAATCTCCTACATCAAATCTCAATAAGGGTGGAAACGTGAAAAACATCAAGATATGGAGAAAGAATTGGGATATCCTTGTTAGAATCTTCTAACTGAGCCTGAACAATATTACAAGTGAGGATGAGAAGAAATAAACGAAATATACCTTGACTTATCACTCTTGAACAAAAATGTGCTTTGTTAAAGGAAATTTAGCACAAAAGTGTTGAAACTAAAGTACTAGATATGCCAAAGGGAAAGCCATCTAATCCTAATGGAGTCACAATCAAATTCTTCCAATCATATTTTTCAATCATTGGGAAAGAAGTGGTGGACTTGGTGGAAAACTCGCGAAGAATAACTTTAGAATTTTCAGCTCTATAAGCCACCTTTATCACCAAAATTGAAGATGAAAATAAATTTGATTATCTCTCATCTTTATACCTGTATCTCTTTGCAAATTTATTTATAAAGAATTTCCAAATGTTATTGGTAATCGAATAAACCCTTTATTGTAACAACCCCTAGTTAATATTTCCTCATTTCAAATCATTGTAATCATTAAGAAAAGGGTTGCGTGAAAGGGAGACAAAGTCTATTTTCTCTGGGAGCGAGATTTCTTGAGGAATTGGTGAATTTAAAAACATCAACCATGGCTTGGTTGAGAAGATTAAATGGCTTAAGTGTACAATAAATTAACTTAAAAGGAAAATGGCAGACCCAAGTTTCCTTTAGATCTAAGAACAAGAAAATATGACAAAAAAATAAATAACATGAATGGCTTGCATTGTCGAGAATAGGTTGAATGCACAAAGCCTTGGAAAAAGAGGAAGGTTGGTTTGTTGGGAAGACATGAAAATAAGTCGACAAGGAGAGAAGAGAACTCATTCATCATTATGTAGAGTGAAAGAAGAGAAAAATGGTGAGCACTAGAACTAAAATTCCTCTAAGAGTCAGAGGTGTTATTGAGAGAAACGATTAAAACTATAAAGATCAAGCTATTGAGAAGGTTAACTAGTGGAGGAAACCTCAAAGAGGCTTGCTCGATCAAAACTTTATAAAGAGAAATGGCTTTCCTGAAGGGTGAAGAACCCATTGGAAGCTTGTGGATTGATAAACCTATTGGATTAGGAAGAGACACTTGGGTATTTTTGAGGTCGATGAACCACTGGGAGTTTCCTTAAGGATTGATGCTTCACTCAGAGATGAAGTACCTGGGGAGGTGATATGTTATTCATTAGTAGGTTATCCACTAATGAACCTTCCCTCTATGTCGAATCTCTTCTCCTGAAAGTGAGTTGCCACTCTTTGTATTGTGATATCCTGGCATGGATGTTAATCATGTCTAAAAGGTTAGAAAATACTAAGTGGATGCTTGTGTATATGGTGGGTGAAGGTAGAGTTACCTAGTGGCATCCTGATTTAGGTGTCAATATTGGTTAATTTTCCTCTTAAAAGCACTCTACCTGAAGCACTGGAATCTGGCTTGGCGGTGACAGGTAGATGTAAATGTGTTGTAGCTTGTCTAAGGTTGGGTGGAGAGTGATAGTCCCAATATTAGATGCTAAATCTCTTATAAGATAATATTTCTCTTATTTCTTTGAGCATATGTGATGTGGGACAATAATTCTAAAATTCAAACCTATTGGTAAGACCTACGAGTCTTAGCATTACCCAAGGGATTTTGTCCCCTAAATTGAGTTTATTTTTTTAATTATTTGTAATTTTATATGTTTCTAGGGAATTATATAAAGATTGTATTATTGTGTAGTTAGTGTGTAATTATATTTTCCTATGATAGTGGATCTAGACAATTGTGAAGGTTTAGAGAAATTCTAAAGTGATCTCGAGAGGATTTTCTAGATATAGAAGATATTAGTTGAGAGAATATTGTGGATATACACTAATTCTAGTTTAGAACCATCTTGTATAATTTGTAAATCAAGAGAGTCATTTAGAGGGAGAGATTAGAAGGGAGAGTAGAAAGGATTCAGTGTGGAGGACAAGTATGGAAAGATAGTCAGGCAGAGGCTAATTAATATAAATTAGGCCCAAGGAAGGCCTTATATGAAAATGATATGTACAATTAGTGTGTATTTAATCAACGAGGAGTAAATCTATGGATTGAGTGTTCTAGAATTAATTTAAGTGGATATAGATATTTCTTATAATGTAAAATCGAATTTGTGTACTCATATTGAATTTAGTGTGTTACAGGGTTGTTACACTAAATATCACGAGAGAATGCAAGTGTGATGCAGGTGCAGTTACAGGAGGGAGAGTGATTTTAGAGCAGCAGCATAGGAATGGAATTAAGCTAGAGGAGGTAAAAAACCTTTGAACATGTTCAGATGATATCATTGACTATTGATTAAGTGGTGTGGTAAAAAATCCAAAATAAATTAACAATGATCAAGGAAAATCATGACTTTATTAGATGAAAGTGTTATAGAGGCTTTTAAGCAAGGTTTAAGGTTTGAAATCGAACTGCTCCTTAGGACAGAGTGTAGAGGGTCAAAGACTTAGTTTTTGTTTTTTTAAACAATACCAAAAATTCTATTAACTTCCATGTTTTTCAATTGTTGGAGTTTATTGCCATCCTGGCCTTCTATGGAGATCTGCTAGTCAGGGCTGACCACCAATCAACCCTTGTTAAATTTCAAGTTGAATTTGACCCCCTGACTAGTGCCGACCTTAGTTGATCTACACCTAGACTTGAGTGGGACCTAATCAACCAAGCATGGGCTCATTTTCGCCTTCCAGTTCTATGAAAATATTCTTTAAATGTTTCTCTCGGTCGAGCTTTATTTCATTTGGCTTACTATTATAAGGAAGCCACATATGGGACTAGTTCGTTGCAAAATTGACATGAAACTTTTCATACCAATCTCTACTAAGGAGCAAGTCATAGAACTTAGGGATGTCATACACAAGAACGTCAATCACTTGACATACTTTCAGGTTTGATCAACAAATAATGGTAAATTGATTGATTTCTCCTATGACTTAGACTTGATATTGATCTAACTATACAATGCAAACAACAAATTTCTGGTGTTCGACATTCAATGTTGCACAAAATTTTCTTGGTAAAACCTTGGATGACGCTCTAGAGTGTAATAAACAATTGTGAAAATTCTTATTGGAGACTTCAAAAGTCAAAAGAAAATGAGGTGTATAGTATTTATATCTACCACCTGCTAAAGCAACATCAATTGAACTCATTTTGTCTGATGAAGTACTGGGAAGCCTACCCATTTCTTGAGCAGCCTTAGAAATTACAGCAGTAGAAAGAGAAGAATTGGGGACTGGTTTTAATTCTTTGAGCGATGGATTCTATTAATGTTTTAGATTTCTAAGCTCATTGAATGTGATATTAGCTCTAGTATTTTTCATGTCTTCGACGATGTTGTATTCCATCTCATAGATACTAGCAAGGTTTTATTATATTGAGAAGGAGTTGTTTGGGTGGATTTGGGAGAATACCATTTACATATTACTTTATTTTTTTGATCAAGAGATGATTTATGTTTTTTATTTGTTTGTGGAAAATCAATAGTGCTCTTACTTCTGGTAGAGAAAGGTAATGCTTCTTCTGATTCTTCTTATCTAATATAGGAAGAATAAAATCCCACATTCCTTGTACTTCAACTATTTCTTCATCATCGGTTTGTTCATCGACTATTGATACATATTCTTCCTCAACATCTTATTCAACATTTGATATTGTATTTGGAGGTTTAGGATCAAAGGGGGGATTTCTTTTGTAAGGTCTAAAATATTTCCTAGAAGAAGTCTTAGCTACCTTCTTTCTAAAGTCGATCATTTCATTGGACATGGTTTTAAGTACCTTTCGCGTACCTTCAAGATGGAAAGCATCTTTAGGTGATTTCTTCTTAGATTCTTTATTGAAAGTGACCTTGTTTGATTTTATTTCTTCTAATGCATTATTATTTTCTAAAGCTAAAATGTGTTTCTCCATAATTATGGCTTCTTTCATGTTTTCTACCAAATTTGGTTTGGCAGCTTTGTCCACAAAAATACCTGCATTCAAGGGAAGATAAGAAATGTACCACTCATTTTGAACTTCAGTGTTGGGCCTAGACACAACTAGAATCATGTTTAATAATTTGTTAAATCAGGAATTGAAGTCCCTAATTAGCTCTTTAGATTCTGCCTTTAGGTTAGAGAGTTCATTAAGAAGAGTAGTTGTTGAATGGTCATCTCCAAACTTTGTTAGGAATTGTTCCTGAAATGCATTCCAACTATCAATAGAACTAGATGGTAATGAAAAGTACGAGGATCTTGCTAATCCTTGAAAAGTACAAGGGAATAATCGTGCAACTACATCTTCTTCTATGACTCCATTTATATTTATTGACATCATGAAGTTTTTTATGCGTCCTTCGGTAGGAATACCATCATCGGGATTGAATTTTGGCAACCATTTCAATGAATGACCAGGTAATGGATGCAATGCCCCTACCATTTGAACAACTCCTGGATTTGTCGATGGTGTTTGAGCCATTATGGGTATCTATGTAGAAGAAGATATACTAGTGGTTGAAGGTGATTGGGTAGAGGTCTATGCTCCTGTACTTGTTTAAATCATGATCTAAGATGGTGAGGTGTATGATTTATTTTGTGACGAAGATGATGAAATTAATGAGGGTGTTTTTGGTGATGATCTAAGAATATCACTATGAGTTTTAGAGTCTGATTTCTTAGTTTTCCTTCAAGGAGGAGGTAGAGGAAATTCAAATGGATGAATTCCAAATTTTTCACTCTGTGATCTAGTTAATCTTTGATAGTAAGGAAAAATGAGAAGAAACACTAGCTTGAGAAAGTTCAAATTCTTCTTGAGACAAAGAAATCCCTTGAAATTTGTGAATTAAAGAGTGAAGTTCGAGAGTTTCTGTAGACAAAGTTTGATGTGATTTGGTTGGAGAAACACTAGTGGATTGTAGATATTTCTTCACAACTTCTCGTTTAGGATTTGGGGATTTGGAATGTGGCCAAGAAGTCGAAGGTGATGGTGAGGGAGTTTTACTCCTAGAATGGTTTTCTAATTTCGATTATCCTTCCATTCACAGTCAGGCCCTCCTTCTGGCACCAAAATGTTGAAGCCTCGAAATTTGTTGCGACAGCATGGAGGATAACCACCCTGTCTAGACCTTAAAAGAAGCTCCTTTTCCATTTGGTATAGTGGCTCCAATTGGGGATAATGGGACCAGTTTCCCAGAGAGGATTGATTTGGTAATGTTGTTGGGATGATATAAGATATAATGGAGAATGATTCAACTAAGTATAGTCTAATATAAATAATAAACACATGCATATATCTTAATATAACATTATCTAACTATAAATATAACCTGGAATAAACTAAAATATGCAATCTATAGAGACGTCTCAAACAAATTGGTAATAAATATCGTTCAACTTCCAAAAGAGATTAAATTGCTCAAGATAATTGTTTTGGAGAAATAGTTAAACAAAAAAATTCAGAAAACTATGTCGCATATAATCATTGTCTATGTATTCGATATAGAATCAGAGCTGAAACATCATACAAAAGTGCAATAATGTAGAACTACAACTCATATTTTCATACATATGAAAATCAAATACAGAGTAGTTCTAATGCATAAATAAAATACGATCATACAATAAAAGTACCATATATGAAAGTTCCTACTCATGGGCTCAGCAATATTAATCCAATTTTATCCAATCAAATACACTCTATGAGTATAGAAGTGTAATTTAAGAAGAGAATGTTTGATCTTCAATGAAAAATAGAATTTGTTCCAATAATTTCATCAAAACCTTCCAGGAAATATAGAATTGTAATGTCTTGAAAAGTGTTTACGATAAAATTCTGGACCCCTCTCTAAATGCATGAATGTTATGTTCTTGACCTACAAGAAGATACCAGAATACCAAATATGCGGAGAATTATACCCAGAACAAAGAACAACAAGAAATAACAACATGTATTTTATTATTCAGAAAGGAAATCAATGTCCACTTGCCTCTTCAAGGGGGCAACCTCCAATAGAGTTGGGCTCAATTACAAAATAAGACACGATGCTCCTCAAGGGGAGTCTCTATCCTTTATATAGGATTCATACATGCAATACCATGGGTCAACAGCATGGTTCTTATTAATACCATCTATCTAATACCATGGACCATTTGCAACTAACTGTGGTCCCTTCTTTAAATGCGGGTCAATCGCTTACAATTATTAATATGGGCTTTATTGACTCCTTACTTAACTATAACTATGACTTGACCCTATTACATAAATAAGGGGGTTAGGGTTGGACCCTAACATGTCCTCCCCCATAAAAATAGCCTTGTCCTTAAGGCTAAAGCTACGGAAACTATTGAAAGATAGTGGCTAGTTCACAGGTCGCATCTTCTAGAGAGTTGTCTTTCCACTTGACGAGGACTTCCTTGATCGTTCGGCCATGTAGGCGTCATTCTCTCGTGTCAAGAACCTGTTCAAGTTGGAGCCAGATTGAACCTTCTTCATCCAATTCTGGCAGACTGGTTTGAATTTGGCAATGGTTCCCAATCACTTTCTTGAGGCATGAGACATCGAAGACTGGATGGATTTTTGCAGTGGGTGGAAAAGCTAGCATGTAGGCTACTTCTCTGATGCACTGAAGCACTTGATATGGTCCGTAGAATTTTGGAGCTAATTTCTGACAACCCTTGTCTTTGAGTGATGTTTTATTATATGGTTGCAGCTTAAAAAATACCTGATCCCCTTCTTGAAATTTGCATTCTAAACGATGTTTATCTACCTGTTGTTGCATGCAGTTTTGAGCTTGATGAAGATTCTCTCTGAGGTGGGCCAGCATGATTGTGTGGTTTTGTAGGAGTTGATCCATTTCTTGTACCTTAAAGCATCCATAAATGTAAGAAGTAGGTAAAGGAGGGAGTTGACCATAAATTGCTTCATATGGAGTCATTTTGGTGGTGGCATGATAGTTAGTGTTATACCACCATTCGGCTAGAGGTAAACATTGTACCCATAGATGTTGCCTTTCTAAAGTGAAACACCAAAGGTAGGTCTCCAGAAATTTGTTGACTGTTTCAGTTTGACCATTAGTTTGGGGATGATAGGAAGTGCTCAGTTGTAGTTGGGGCCTTGTAGCCTGAAGAGTTCTTGCCGAAAGCTAATGGTGAATATTGGGTCATGATCAGACACAATGGAAGTGGGCATGCCATGCAGTTTTAAGATCTGGTCCATGAAATATTGAAACAAAAAATTTAGTGTAAAAGGGTGTGGTAGGACACAAAAATGAGCATACTTAGAAAGTCTGTCCACAACCACCATGATGACTGATTTGTTGCTTGACTTCAGAAGACCCGTAAAGAAGTCCATAGAAACCTTCGTCCAGATTGAGGCCAGGATGAGCAACGACTGTAATGTGCCTAGGGATTTGACTGTTTCTCCTTTGTTGCGCTGACATACGTCGCACTCAGCTATAAAAGTAAGAATGTCCTTTTTCATGCCTATCCAAAAGAATGAACGTCAAGTGTGAGCATAAGTCTTCTAAAAGCCTGAATGGCCTCCAGTGGGAGATGAGTGCAACTTCACCAAAATGAAACTTTTGAGGGTGGATGTTGGTGATAACATGACTCTGTCCTTGTAGCAAAGAATCTCATTCTGCCAAGAGTAGCCCGCTGCGGAATTTCAATCCACCTGCAATTTATTAATGAGTTGGGATAACAAAGGATGTGAAAACAATTCCTTGTGAGCCTCTTCAATCCATTCTGGAATGGTAAGAGAGATTGCGAGTAGGGTGTTTTCCTTCTCAAATTAGCGTGATAACACATCTACTACGACATTTTCACGCCCTTTCTTGTAAATTATCTCATAATCATATCCCAACATTTTGGCAAGCCATTTATTTTGTTGTGGCGAGGATATGTGTTTCTCCAAAAAATATTTAAGGCTTTGATGGTTTGTGCGGATTTGGAAACACTGCCCCAATAAGTATGGTTGCCATGTATATACTGCATGTAAGATGGCCATCATCTCCTTCTCATAGGGAGATTGTCCCAAATTTGTCCCACTTAGTTGTTGGCTAGTGAAGGCCAAGGGTCGACCTTCTTGCATAAAGACCACCCTGATACCCATACCTAAAGCATCACATTCAATCACAAAAGATTTGGTGAAGTCATGTAGTGCTAATATGGGAGTGGAACACATGACATGTTTGAGAGCTATAAATTCCTGTTGCGCTTCACCATTCTAGAGAAATGAATTTTTCTTGAGAAGGTGAGTGAGGGTGTAAGGACTCTGGACACCACATATCTCCACAATGGTATGATATTGTCCACTTTGGGCCTAAGCCCTCATGGATTTGCTTTTGGACTTACCCCAAAAGGCCTCATACCAATGGGGATATTTGTCCATCCTTATATACCCATGATCCTCCCAACTTCTAGTCAATGTGGGACTTTGGTCGTATACCCAACAATCCTCCCCTCGAACAAAGGACCATCGAGCCTCCCCTCAAACGATTATCCATCCGTCCACTCTCTACCAACTAGGATTCTCCGCTTCCAACGCATTGGAACGGTGGTATCAGAGCCATGCCCCGAAGTTAGCCAAGTGGATGAATCCTCGGAATGTCGAACGAAGGTGGTGGGCCCCGATAATATCACGATGGGATCTATGGATGAGCTTTGTTAGATAGGCAGTGTGCTCCGGATTCTTCATGGACGTGTCCTGGTCCCAACACAGTGAAGAGGAGTTGACCTGGGATAGAGCAATCTCTCGAGGCAGGTGGTGTTCCATGTAAGGCGTGTGCTTCCAACGCATTGGAGCAGAGAATCCTGGTTGGTAGAGAGTGGATGGATGGATAATCATTTGAGGGGAGGCTCATCTGGGGAAAACCCCAATCATAATGAAATTTCATTATCCTTGGCCAAAACCCTGGCCAATCCGGCCAAGTGAGCCTTCACCGCTCACCTCCAGGCCTACATTACAATGAAGTCCTTCCAGCCTTTTATAGGCTCCATTACATATAATACGACGGGCAGAATACCATGGGTGCACAATACCATGTGCCCCAAAACCATCACTATTTAACCTCGTCAACTTTTGACTCTATCCTGAGTCAAGTTTACCTAACAATTTCCCCCCTTAAACTTGACTTCGGGTTCCTTGACTAACTCCAGCCAAACCTGCTAAGTGAGACAATCCCGCTCACTCTAGCTCTTACCCCCCTCAAAGTTTTTTTTTACTCGGGGTATTGTTAACCTGACATCCCCCCTATCACCTAGGTCTAACCCAGACTTTAC
>APFE031229895.1:136821-173870 GCA_000404065.3 Pinus taeda
CTCTCTGTCCCTTTTCTTGCTTATGTCCTCCTTTTGTGGGGTTTGAAGGACTGAAGCTTCAGCTCTTGTTTCTTGGCTAGGAGGCACAATTTGTGGTGGCTGCTGCTCAGTGACCATTGGCGCCTCTGTTGTGTGCTCTTCTTACACTGGTTGTTCCTTTTCTTGCTGCTGTACCTGTTGTTGTTGTTGTGCCTGTTGTTGTTGCTGTACTTCCTGCTGTTGTACCTCTTCCTGAAGTGGCTGCTCTAGCTCCATTTCTTTCTCCTTGCCTTTGCTAGAGGTTTGATTTGTAGCTTTGACTGCCTTCTGATATGCTGTGGAGGATGAGGCAGCTGCTCCCACTTGAGTGCTTGTAAGAGCAAATACCTGTGCAGAAAGCTCTAAGTCAGCCATTTTTAGGAGATTTCTTCGTGCTCTTTCATTTAATTCTTCTTGTGTGACAAGTTCCTCTAAGGTTCCTCTCTTCCATTTTGTTTGATCTGCATATTTTTCTATGTGAGGCAACCTCACATGGTCATAACTGGACAGCCTATACTTGACCCTTCTTAAGGTTATGAAGTGATTGGGGTCATAAGGTTTCCAGAGGAAACTGATCTTTAAGCCAAGGCATTCTAGCATCCTGTCTGCCTCTTGCCAGCCTTCCTCCCTTTTGTTATAAATAAAGTGGCCCAATTGGTTTCTTACCTTCAGCTGTGCTTTCTTGCCTTTGCCTGAAAAAATTCTTCACACAGCATTCCCAAACTGGCTGAAGTACTTCAAGGGAAACACACTCAAGGGACCATATTTGGGCGTCTGTATGGGGGTAACTCACAGCCGTATATTCTCACACGGTGTGATTTTGGTAAAAATACCCAATTATCCCCAATGCTGTATACCTTGGACAACTGAAGGATCCTCTGCATCTCATCGGTTAGTCTTGGAGGAGGTGAGCTCAGGAGCAGAGACATGGCTGGGTGGATAAAAAGTTCTATAAACTCACAGTAAGTGTATGGAGAATAGGGTGTGCAGTGAATAGCTGAGGCCCAATACACTACTGACCTTGGATTTCCTTGTACATCCACTCTTTTCATAACAAAAGAAAATATCTCATGTTGATAGTATAAAATCAAGTTGTAGATGTAGGAGGAGTATTTGAACACCCTTTCCCTTGATAAGTTCATCAATTGCTCATGCATTTTGTCTGATATATAGGTGGCATAGTCATAGCAGATTGGAGTTTTGCCAGGGGAAAACATGAGCATCATTACCAGTACAGTTTCATCAACATACTCAATTACGTTATAACCCAGAATGGGACTGATCATATCTGCAAGGTCCTTTCCCAATGGGCTGAGGTAAACATGAGAAATGGGAGGGTACTGCACAGTATCAGATTTAATATATAGTTGGTTCAGCTTGGTGATCTAAGCATCTGTCATCTTAGCTCCTTGATTTATCAGATCAAACAAAGATAAAGGAACCAATTTCTTCTCAGTTTTGAATTGCAGCATCTCTCTGATGGCCTCAGGGGTAATATAGAAAACAACTGAGCCTGAAGGGTCAAGCACAGCTCTCTGAGTGGCATCATAACCATCAGCACATAGGTGAATTAGGTCAGAAAATGGATTGACCTGAGGAAGCTTGAAGATTGGGAGGAATGAATCCCAAATGCCCAATACATCTGTTCCAGTCTCATGTTTAGTCTTTAGTTCATTTAACAGTGGATGTGGAACTTGCTGTGCATTAGAAATTCCTCTGAGATTTGATAATCCAAATCTGCTAATGCTTCCCACTCCAATTCTCTCCGAGGGGCATTTAAAGGGGCAACATTGAGGGCCACAGGTGCTACTGGTGTATCCATGGTTACTTTAAAACTCTGCTTTATATGTAAATTAGTGTTACTGTGCAGAGTAACAGACAAGAGTGTTTCTTGGAAAGAGAAGTGATTTATTGAGAAACAGAGGACAAAAGGGTCAATTGCAGTAATTGAAATACTGTACAAAGCACTTAAAAAGGGCAAATACTTGTCCTTGACAAACTCTTTCACAGCAATTAGGTGTAGTTCGGGTTCCCTGTTCACGATTGCGTGAACAGAATGCAGGTTTTGTGAAATCTTTGGTAAACAAGGCTTAGCCGGTGAATTTCGACCTTGTGACTTCAAATGGGAACTAGGCACAGGGGATTTTCCGGCCAATTATATGTTTTCCTGTGTTTTAAGTTAATTTAGGCATTTTGCAGACAAAACCAGGCGCAAAGAGGATTCACAAGGATAAATGCCTGGTATACTGACAGTCCCGGTCACAAATGCAGGTGGGTTGGCGCGCTGATGGTCTGCAAGTCGAATTTAGCAAGTTGGTGTGAGTTTGGACGTAAAATACATGCAGAAGACACAACAGTCGTTTTTGCAAAAAGTGCAAAAAACACGAAATTTTGGCCAAAATATGGATTTTTTGGAACATTGGCGCCTTTTTCGGATAATGTCAGCATGACGTCATTGGGTGGGGTCAAGGTCGGATGACATCATCAGGTGATGTGGCGGCTTAAGAGTGGTCCATGGGGATGGTGAGGTGGCAGATAGGTGGAGCAATGGCGGATGAGGGCGCCGACACGGCGATGACGTAGCAGTGATGCTGGCAGTGACGTTAGCAAGGCGGGTTGGCGGAAACCGGAAACCGTAGGCGGTATGATATCGCACCGCCTTTCATACGGAAGCGGAGTTGTCAAAGGGGGCTCCGATACGCTTTGGGGGTGACGCATGGCCGAGGCCTGACTTCACCCTCTGACAGATATCGGAAGCCAACTTACGGACGTCGGGGCCAGTCCAATATGCACGTGGGCCGTTGAATGAAAGGCGCCTGATCGAACGGTCTACAGGTCAATGACTTGTCCGGATGATACAGCGTCAGGCGGGTAATAAAATATGTATTTTTCATGGGTTTCGTGCCCGGCGGGACTTTGGAATATTGGCGAATTTGCATGGTTTTTCAATGTTTTCTTTATAAAATCGTGCATAGCTCCAGGACTTTGGATAAGTCGGAAAAGTGGGTTTTTTATGTAATTTTGCCGTTTGAGTAGTTTAGGGGTGAAAATGGGTTTTATACAAGGTATTTTAAGCAAATGAAGGGTTGAATAGGTTAAATGATTTCTGAAGGAGGACAAGAGGTAAGGCTTGGGGTTCTTAAACTGACCAGATGTCAATTTGATTCCCTAGTAGTGAATATATGGCTATAATGCCAGGGGGGGGGATATTTATAGAATGTTTGGGGTTTATACACCATGGTGTTATAATAGTAGGGAAAGGGTGACATAGGGAATTTAGATAATAGAAGTTACGGGTTAATATGGAGGGAAAAGGTGAATGAGGAGCGATATCACTAAGTTTATTTGAAAACCACTTAGCTTAGGGAGTAGATCAAAATGAAAAGAATTTTGCACAAGAAATGTGGCTCTTAAAGGAAACCAGAACCAGCATAAAACCTTGAATTCTTTCACAAACACAATTGGTGTAGGGATGTTAGTAATGAGTGTAAAACAAGGAAAAAAGGAAGTTAGACATGCTCCATTGTGTTGTTTTCCTTATATTGACAAGCAAGATTCAGTTTGAAAGGGATACCACTTCTGCAACCCCATCTACCTACCCATCTACTTGCCTAACATTTTTTGTTTCTTCTTGGAGGGTGCACTTGGACTTGTAGACCCTTATGTGCCTTTTCTTTTCCATTGGCTTTTTCTTTTGATTGCCTATTTAGCACTACCCTTATTGCTTCCAAGGCCCCATATTAAGCAGTTGGGAACCTTAGTTTCTCTGCCTAACTATTGGTCTGCCAAGATTTAAACAGTTTGGGCAGATTTCTTTCTCTATTCTACAATAGAAAATTGAAACATGGCATGATCCAGATTAGACTGTTGGACCATCCATCAAAATTTAGTAAACATGAAGGTATGTACACACCTTGTCTTCTCTTGGAAATATGGGATCTTTGTATCAGCAAAGCAGAGCATATTTGGGATTTGAATTTTCCAATCATGAAATATGAAACCTATTGGTATAGGTATCCAACAGGTTCCACAAATGGTGGGGCTTCCTCTGCTGAACTGTGATCAATAGCGTCAATTTGAAAGAATTTGGGTACCTTGGTTCATCACAGTAGTAACACAATCCTTGCTTTCTTCTTTCCACCATTTCCACTGATGACACCTTTTGAACCTTAAGTGTTTGGGTAGTGCATGGAGCCTAGGTGGGGCAACCCTTGGATATGAAATTTGGATGAGTCGATTGAGCCTCTAACGTGCATTATACTTCCTGAGCTATCTTGCAAGCATCCAACCATGAGATTGGGTGTTGTAGTCGGACGTGGGCTTGTATGGCTTCCTTGAGACTGCTGAAAAAAAATTCCAAGTAGAAATCATCTCCTAGACCTCCTATGTGGAAGGCTAAGGCTTCAAAGGCTGTAATATATTCTTGCACTATTCCTGTCTGTTAGAGCTTAGTAAGATGACCCAAAAAATTAGATTCATAGTCGAAGCAATCCATAAGGGCTTTTGCAAATACCTTCCAAGTCACAGGCCTTCCATAGCAATGTTGATGCCACTGCCACCATTGCCATCTTTTGTTGTCCAAGTACATGCTACCCACACTTAGCTGAGTCACATCATCTCTAATGTGATTCAATGTAAAATATTGCTCCATTTGTGCTAGCCATGTGGCCGGATGAGAGCCATCAAATTTATACATGTCTAGCTTGGGTGGTCATGGCTGGGACTGTTGGGGGTTTCCAAAGAGGTGAAGAGAATGGCTAGACTCTTCCTCAATGTTTTAGTTAAAAGCATATGCATTTGATTGTTCCCCCAGCTTTCCCTTTGTGATTGTGTTAGCTAAGGTCTTGATCATTGTCATTAATGCATCCAACTTTTGTTCAAGGGTGTCTAACTTCTCACTGGCCATAGCTTGAGCTTTGGTTTGTACCATGCACCAATTTGGTGCACTTATCATTACTACGAAAAAAATAAATAAAATTTGGGACCACCTGAAATTTTTTATGCTAACAAGTGAATGGTAGCACCTTGCTCAGCTCATCGACCTGATTTTTTGTTATTACTCCGAAAGGAATTTTACTCCTCTCTCAGGAATACTCCAATAGCTGAATCCTAGAAAAGTAAATTCTACCCAATGCCCTATGAGAATCATGACCAGGTATAGGGGCCCACACAAATAGTTAGATTTTTCGGAAAACCCTCAACTGTAGAGTATGAGTAGGAATGTCGCAGTGATCAAACCCCTACTGCTAGATCTGAATGGAAGATCTGATTATGGCAACTACTACAAAACCCAATGGCTAGATATGTATGGAATATATGATAGATTTGATTGTCAGATTTGATACATATGAATGGTGTATCTGAGAGATCTGAATGGCGGAACTGATTATTGCGGCTACAACAGGACCCCACGTACTAGATTTAATCTAGCAAAGATGATGCTTGATCTAGAGAAAGAAAAGGGAACTATGGTTTCAAGGAGTGTTAGGTGCTACAAATCACAATATACATAAGGGTCTAATAGTAGTACTCGGCCCAATCCTTCAGGGCACTAACCAAGGAAGATCAACCGTACCCTTCATTGTACAACCCGACTACCCTATCGTATGCGCCAATAATCTCCCCGAGTGTTGTTCTCAGTGTACGGTAGTAGCAAGATGACCAACGGTTTATCTATGGCGAGGTTTCAAGAAAACATGGGGGCTTCTCATATACCCAAATGGTTCTTGGAACATAGTCCATGCAGGGTTCTATCTAATGCGCTACTACTTGGAGGGGTACCCACATGGGTTACAAGGGAGTCCAACAAGCATGACCACCTCTTGTATTTCTTGTGTGCTGGCCTCCCTAAATCTGTAGGTTTATGTGGTTAAAGACAGATCTCTTGGTTTAAATATGTCGGAACATGTCTATAGCCAAAAAAAGATCTCCTAAAAATGGAGATCCCACCGGCCCTTGAAAGAGCTCTGATACCACTATTTATGCTCTTGACCTGCAAGAAGATACTAGAATGCGAAGAAATATACCTAGAATATAGAACAATAAGAAATAACAACATGTATTTTATTATTCAGAAAGGAAAGCAATGTTCACTTGCCTATTCAAGGGGGTAACCTCCAATAGAGTTAGGCTCAATTACAAAATAAGACGCAATGCTTCTCGAGGGGAGTCTCTATCCTTTATATAGGATTCATACATACAATATCATGGTTCTTATTAATACCATCTATATAATACCATGGCCCATTTGCAACTAATTGTGGTCCCTTCTTTAAATGCAGGTCAACCACTTACAATTATTAATATGAGCTTTATTGACTCTTTACTTAACTATAACTATGACTTGACCCCATTACATAAATAAGGGGGTTACTGTTGGACCCTAACAATGAGAGGGGTTTAAATACTATAATACATGCCTCAAAAATAGATTATTACAAAAAAAGATGAGGAGGTTTCAAGCAACCTTCCTCAGAGTAAGAAAAAATAAAACTAAAAATTGAATTAAACTAATGGCAAGCTTCTTTTCAACTTGAACTATCTTAGTTGGCTAGCTTGATCTTTGAGATTGCACATGTCGATCATTGGTTTGAGTTGAGGGTGCTAGATGATTGTGGATTTTAACCATCCTACAAATATGGCATCTAACAGAGACGAGGCCATTTTTTGTGAAGAGGTAGTTAAAAATCACAGAGTCATCTACTAGATATGTGGTTTTACCAAACACTGCTAGTATGTATCCCAATATAGTTTGGTCAACTCTTTAATTTCTTCCTCCTTTGTCTAAGATTTATGTTTCCATTGTTGTTCCTGTTGTTTGATATCTGGGAGAGAAACTAGGATGCACTATTTGACAAGGTTAGCATTGTGGAGGTTTTCATTAATGGCTTCAATTATACTACTTGTTGCACCTGCTGCTATCATTGTCACCCTTTCCACCTTCTTTAACGATGAACCCTAAATTTGTAAATAGAATGTCTTTGTGGGATTATTCTATTTTTTGTAGATCAACATTTCTTACCTCATAAGACTCCTTCCATGTAATAAATATATAAATGTTTTTATGGATTTATTCATATTCAAACCTCGTATCAATCACTTGGTTTGTCAATTTATCATTTGTCTCATAGTAAGGATTGATTTGTGATATTTTCTAGCAAAACATCTCTTCTTGCTATATTAATAGGGAATTTAGCTTGATTTCTTCTTTTATGAACTTGCATATTTGAGAATCATCTTTAAATCTATCCACCATGGCCTGCATTTGGCGAATCTGTGAGTCCTTTTCTAATATGCTTGCTCGGTGTTGTAACTAGATTTGCTCAAATTCCCTCTGAAGCTGACCTAGCTGTTGTTTTGCTCACTGATTGGTTTTCTCTTGTTCTAATATTCATTCTAGCAGAATAATTATCTTTTCTTTTTCTTTTAGAAGTAGTCCAAATTTTGTTGCTTTATCAATAGTTGTTGTGGCATAGGCTCCTACAAACTGTGACAACTTTGTAAGATTTTCAGATGGGTCAACATGAGTATCTTTCCACATGAAGTCCATTGATTTTTTCTCTAGTGTTGCAACAAATTTGATGTGTAATTTCCTCTTCTTTCGTTGTCTTTTAGCTACAACCTTATGAGTAGCACTATATAATATATCTAATGGAGGTATCTCTTCAATTCTCAATAATATTTCGATAGTGGGAAAAGCCAAAATAACCTCAATATCTTGAGTTCTTGTAGCCCTTTGCTCTGTTGTCTCTGTATCTTCTTTGTGCTGAGTCTATTTGTGGGTATGAAATTCAGATGTTTTCTTAATATTTGTGCCTATTTGGAGCTTCTTATTGAATTTTTCCCATTCCTTATCTAGGTCAATGACTCGAATCTTTCCTTTTTACACTGAAGTGGAACTGACTCTCTCTGTTTCTTATCCAAGGCTTCTTCAGTCACTTCCTCAATATTTCATTTTCTATATTTCTCGTAATCTTTATTAGGACTCACTTCTCCAGTCTAGTATTGTTTCTCTGACTCTTCCAACTCGTGAGTTGATTTCTCTTATGTTTCTTCATTAGAAGTTTCCTTTGAAATTCCCTCCAGGCTTATGCTAGGAGTCAGTTCTCTTATTGGTTCAATTTGTAATAGGTCCAATGGGACCTCTAACAATATTTTATTCCTATATACATGAAAATCATTAGTATCATTTAGGCTTAATCATAGTAATGCTAGATGTAGGACCTCTGCAAATGTTTCGACTGCTTAAAAGAGGTCATCAAAGGGATCCTCTTCATGAGTAAATTGTTTTGGTTTAACCATAGTGGTAAGGTATTTAGCAACTTGATTTGTGTCATACTGTCACCCTAGAACTATGTTCAATTTTAGAGACATAATAATCCTTGCCTCTTTTACTGCTTTCCCATAGTCATTTAGTGCGAAAGCACCACATTGCAATGGGAAGGATCGCCAAATCGCTTTCTTCTATTCCCTCATGGATTTCATTAAACCCTCCCCTGTTGTCTAGTAAGTTATCTCTCTGGTCAATATCTTATTTGAAGTGTAATATGGCAGGACATGTGGAGCAGAAATGCTCCCAAAAACTTTGATATAAGTGAACGTTTCTTCATGGAACCATCTTGTGACTAGAAAGATGTTTATCTTGGATTATTCAGAAATACTAGGAGACACTTTACCAAAAATGGTTTTAAAAATAGGCAGCATAATACCCTGGGAGATTTTGTAAAAATGGGCATTGAATTGGGATTCCCACGAGATTTTATGGTATAGATGGATGGGGAGCGGGTTCTGTAAAGTCCACTTCCAACCCATGTTCTAAAATTGAGAACAAAAATAAATGGCATCCATTACATAAGTGCTCATATAAAAATCGAGAATATCTCTTGAAGAAGTATTTCTCTTTTTCCTATATTCCCTAATAGCCATAGCTAAATTGTTTGATAAAATTTGACTCTAGTTCATAATCATCACGTTAACCGCTACATCCATTAAAGGAAACCACTCTATGGAAAATTTGGTACTATCAGCTTTACCAAATAACCTACACCTCATCACAGCTGCGAAATTATGTGGGGCCGAGAGGGATGCAATTGGGTACATACCAGATTTCTCCCATTTGAATTTCCCTGAGCCTGACCTCCAAGTCTGTGTAATGTCCAATGGGTCCTCGTTCTCTTTGGAAAAATTACCCATGAAATATTTGTAATAGAGATTTTGAGTCTCTGGTATATGGTACATCTAGCATAATTTGTCTGGTGTAAAAAATCCCATGACCTCATGTCTCCCTTTCCTAAAAGTTCTGTCTAAGATAATAACATTGGGAATCACCCATTTTACCTTATCTGTGTATGGTAATATCTTAGGTCTTGCAACTATCCTGTGTAAAAATGAACATGCTGCCTCAAAGTAGGAAGCGTTAGATGATTCGTCAACATCAGTTGTTTCCTTCGTTTCTAGTTGCCCGGGTTTCTCTTCTTCGAGTAGGTTATATATAGCTTCCCATGATGTGGTTACTACGTCTTTGTTGCAGGTGGTATCGAAGAAGAGTGGAATCATGTCTAATTTCTCAGATGTAGTAGCTTTTCCTTGCTTTGCCATCTTTCCAAACGTCATTTCCTTTGGAGGTTCCATGAAATTCAGCATTGGAGATTATCAGATAAACACACAGAGTGAAAATGCAATGATACAATTAGTTCCGAACGGTGAAAAGGAAGAAGCTTTTATTAGAAAATGCAGATGAAAGCTATCAAATCACGTTGAGTCATTTTAAACATAAATTCCATTAAGAATTATTAAATATGCACTAAGATATTTAATTATGGCCTTTACTATTCATTTAAGATATCGCATCGCAAACGTGCAAGGAAAAAATTTAAGATGATGAGTTTGAAGCACGTGATGCTAATTATATGACTGCGATAAATATTATCATAATATTGCAAATCACAACATTGCACTCTTGGTTATGTGTTATATCAAAGTTATTTAGAATTTTGTGAGATGTGATGTGAGCAACATCCTTTTATCGTTTTAAGCACATTTTGCTTGAATGAATACTTATTGCATAAAGTAACCTTTTACTATGCACCAAACTTAACCAAATTTATAACAATTATCACATACTTCCATCAGGTCTAGGTCATATCGCATTTCACAACCTTTCATAGTTCACAAGATTTCCCTTTGTGTAAGTGTTGCAATGTGCTAATCATTTGGTTTGTTATGTTGCGATATCTGAAATTGCGTACTCTAATGGTTTTGCTTGTTTGATACTTTTGCGAGTGCCACTATGTGATTGCGATTGGTATTTTATTTTGAAGCCTTTGTTTTAATGAGAAGTTTAATGATACCATAAGTCTATTGTGGTGGTCCCTCTTAACAAAATTCACAGATCCCGATTGTTAATTAACATGTGACAAACATGATCCAGTGATATGTGATAAATTGAGAATAGCTAGCTACAAAGGGACTTTGGCTTGATACCTTATATTTATTTAGAAATTTATTTCTAATGATTTAAAAAGGAATTGCTTAAGTGATAAGTTTTTTAGAGAATTTTTATAAAGGGTCCCCATTTATCAATAGAATATTAACTATAAAATTAATAAATGGAGGGGTTGTTGAACAATACAACAGAGCCCTAGAGCTTGGTGGCTCAAAGTAGGTGCTTGGAAAAAATACATGTTGGAGCCTAGGAGATTGAATATTGGTATATTCATCTAGGGTTGGATTCCTACACATTATTGTATTGAAATTATTGTAAAGAGGAATGGAGTCCTCTTCAATAATTAATAAAATTATTATCCTATCATTATCCATTTTGTGTTCTAATTATAAATGATCCTAATTGTTAAAAATAACAATTAAAAAGAAATATTGATTCACCCCCCTCTCAGTATTTCCATCGATTGGTAATAAATTCAATACCTTCTCTCAAAGCCTAACAGCTTGAAGGTTGGTCCTTAGCACATAAATGGAAAATCTATGGAAGAAAGCATCCAATCCTTCTAAACTTGTATCTTCCTCATCTATGACAACTGAAGACAATCATATTGGGAAAGTTCCATTATTCAATGGAAACTTTGATATATGGGAGGTAATAATGAGAAATCTATTAATGGCTAAAGGCGTTGAATTATGGGAATTAATGATTAGTGATAACATGATGGAAGAGGAATCTAAGGAATATAACACAAAAGGAATGAAGGAAATCTTGAATGGGCTAACATATACTATAAAAACCAAAGTGGAGAAATCTTCATCAGAAAAAGGTATGTGGGACAAACTACATGATATTCACTAAAAAGAAGCATTGCCATAACTGTTAGTCAAGAAGATGATGGAAAGCAAGAAGGAAATCCAAAATCCATTAAGAAAGCTGAAAACATAAGTGAAGACATTAAGGCCTAGGAATACCTAGAACATGAAGAGAGTAAAGATGACATTGAAAAAGATCTCATGGCGAAGCTTGTAGCTTTCCTAGAAAATATAAACAATTTGAAAAATGAGATTGAGGAGATCAAGAAGAAATCACAAGATGGTGACCATGACCTTGACAAGACAAGCAAGGAAGTTAACCTATTCAAGCTTCAATTTCAAGAAATATATAAGGAGCTCACCAAGATTAAGGAGGAATTTCATCATAACAAAATGAAGCATCATGAAGAAGCCACATCCATGACAAATCAATTGGATAAGGAAAATAAAAGGGAAGAAACTTTGTCAAGCCACCTTGAACAAAGACACAAATATTGAACAAACTTGAAGTAGAAATTGGTCAATACAAGGAAGAGGTTTCCTCCCTTAGATCTCAACTAGAAGGAATAAAGAAACAAGCACAAGGAGGTGAGAAGGTGATGGAAGCTTTGGCACTCATAGAAGGAGAAGTTGATGATTTAGAAAAGGAAAGAAATGGCATGATATGCAAACTAGAAGAAAAGGATGAAGAGATCTTCAAACTAAAATCAAATATCAAATTTCTCAAGGTTGAAATATGTGAAGCAACAAGCATGAAGGAAGAAATGGGGATCATTATAGCAAAGTGGAATGAAGAAATATTTAGGATGAAATCAAATATCATCTCCCTTAAATTAGAAGCTAATGAAGCAACACAAGTCAAGGAAAAAATTGAGAAACAACTAGCTAAGAAAAATGATGATATTGGAAAATTAGAAAAAGAAATTATTTCACTAAGGAAAGAAGTTGAATTGCTAAATAAAATATTGAAAAGTTCTCAAGGCTTGGATAACTTTTTCAGACATAAAAGATATCCATTTGATAAAATATATCTTGATTATACAGGTGAATCATCAAACAAAAGTAAAGAAATTCTTGTTTCTTCAAACAACAAATATGTGGAGAAACCTAGAAGAAACATTGATTTCCTCAGTTCCAGCAAAGTCAAAGAGAAGAGTCAAGATGAAATTGGAGGAAACCCTTGCTCCAAGAAGATGTGAAGATTTTTTGAAGACTGTAAGAGGCAATAAATCTGGTCAAAGGCTTCCAAGACATAAGAAATTTAGAAGTGCATCGAGAAAAAACTGTGTAGAAAGTGTTAAGGATGCAAGTGGAAATGAATATCATCTAATAATTCCAAGCAATAATGCTTTCAGAAGTTGATCAAGGAAATCATCATTTCCCAGGGACTAAATTTTATTTCATGGTTATTCTTATTCCTGCTCAAATTTCGGACACATGGCTAAACATTGCAGAGCCTATGGAGATCTCTATCAGTTCTCTACAATAAGATTTACAAAAACAAACTATGCTCTCTCTTTGATGTTTAATAATGAGTTCTTCAAATGTCATAACATTGGACATGTTGCTTGTGATTATAACTTTTCCAGATTTCATGAACAAACTCAAAGCATAACTACTAAGATAGAAAAGAAAGTCACACAACTCTGGAGAGAGAAGATGATTGGATCAGAAATCCTCTTAAATGCTCAAACCAACAACACTTGTTGTTTATTTGATGAATACATATATGACAGATTTTGATGATGACATTCTCCCCAGAAGAGACGATCCGTACAGGTAGGGAGAGCTTGTGATTTTTTCAAAACCTTGTTGGGTTGTGTTATATTATCTCCACTACTAGCCCACATAGTTAACCGAGGGGTTAGAGGGGGGTGGAACCCCCATTCATTGCGCCGATTGTGTGGCGGGGGAGGGGGGCTCACAAGGACTTTGAGGAATACCTGTAACCCCACTTTATGGGTTCTGGGGTAGTGCCTTGGAAAATTTTCGTTTTGGACCCTATGTTAGGATGGGTGGACACACCTATGGTTTTGTGCATGATTTTCGCACATGTTTTTGGATGCAACGGTTTTTCGGTCCATGGTATCAGACGCAATGGTTTTCGGTCCATGGTATTGGATGCTTCGACATGTATAAATATGTATTATAACATTGAAAGGAACATGATGAAAAATCAAGCTGGTAGTCTCGATTTGGGGATCTAGGGGAAATCTTTGTGTATATGTGTTTTATGTGTTATGCTCTTGCCTTGTTTATTTTCTGTGTTTTAGAATTCGTATGCAGGTAATTTGTGTATGGGGTTAAAACCTACAAACCTATCTATGAAGAGCCCTATGAGTCACATATGGACAATTGTGCTATGAGGCATATCTATAGATAGATAATATCCTAGAAGTAACTCCATTGAAGAAAATAATCTATTGGTTGAAGATACCTTCCACTTACAACAATGTATAGTGTTTGAAGAAAACAAAAAGTTAGAGGAGTTCATGCAATCAAAGGGAGCTGATTGATCATCTACATTTTAATTGTAGGAAGTCACTATGGAAAATTATGAGCAGTTGAGATAAGACTGATAGATTCTTGGTAAAGCTCGATAACTAAAAATGATCTCAAAAGATTCTGAACAAAGATAAAATTTGGAAATGACATTTGTGGAAGGTGGTGTTAGTTTAATAAGAAGAATATACAAACAAATATTATAATACTTGAAGGATGAAGTAAAACACAACCAGATGAGTATAACACCATTGGAGAACTATAGGACATAATGATAGAGGGGACTAAGTAGTATCATGATGACCGAAAAGGGAGGAAATGTTTAGGAGGAATTGTACAAGCTACTATCTAAGAAACAAAGGAAGAAGCAACATGATAGAAAGAGCATCATGATAAGGGGAGAAACATGACAAGAAGTAGCTTGATAGGGGGAGTACCTAGGCACCCTATTTTCCATTGATGTTAAAGTGGGAGAGAATGTTGGAAGGGAAGGAATATTGGCATCAATGAAAAAGGAAGAGATTGTTAGTCAATGTTGTCATTGATGTTAATATGGCATTGTTAGTGATGGAAAATTCGTATAATCTGTGATGTTTCCCATTGACCATAGCGATGAAATTTCTAATGAAGATACCATAATCTCATGTATATTATGATATCCTTGATGAAGGAATTGATGACATATGATGACATAGTTGGAGATCATATGATGAGATGGAGGAACATATGGATTGAATATAGCATAACCATTGAATATATATATAGACAGAATAAAAGCATTGGACTAAAGGAGAAGTCCCAATGAGCAATAGGAGGAAAGCCATCAGAAGCCATGAGAAACCATCAGAAGCCAAGAGAAATCCATCAGAAGCCATCAGGAGCCAAAGCAAATCCATCGAAAGTTAAGAGCAGGAGCGACAACCCGAGGAGGAGCAGATCCAAGAGAAGTAGTTCAAAGAGAAGCCATCAGAAGTTGAGAACAAGAGAGACAAGCTAAGGAGGAGAAAATCCAAAGAGAATACCAGATATTCCCAAGAGAAAGAGCCAAAGGGTAGAAATAGTAATATTAGAGGAGAAAAGCGAAACATATCAGTGAAATATCCAAAACCAAATCAAAGAAATCATATCAACATTTTAATTTTGTGTCACCACTCAAGCCTCTGGCTCCGATATCCGAGAGGCAATGAGGATCTATGATCTCCGATATGCAGAAATGATTTGTTTTAATAATGATTTAATTACTAAATTGCATCTTCCTTTTATCAGAGCTTTTGGAATGGGACCTTCGATAAGATCCTACAATGAGACATAATCTCCAATTGTGATATGCTTTGCAGACCCGACAGGCTTTATTATAACATTTTAAAATGTAATATCCGATACGTGCATCAAGACTTTCCTATCGCATGTTTTGCAAGCATTTCATGTTAAAACCTTTGATTGTGATATGGTTGTAGACCCAATTGCTCTATCATAAGAAGTTTAATGTAATATCACGTCCACTACATTGGAGGTCAAAGCTAGTATTATAGGAATATCAACATTGTTGACATCGAAACTTTGGCATATGCAAAGCTTAAAAATATTTGATATTCATGTAGTTCAATATGAAGGAGTAAAGTGATGATGTGGCATGTGGGACCTACTGACATCCATTGTAATATGGTTTCACAATTTTAATAGTTATATCCCCTCCAATGTCACTATTATCATATTGTTTTCATAAACAATGAAATTATGCTTATTTGGTTGATTATTAACAAAGACCCCTTCTGACATACTTTTAATGTGCGACCTCATACACAAGTCGACCTCTCCTCTAATAAACATGTATTTTCATTTATTGGCGAAAATCATATAAATACAATTCAAATACTTCAATATCAAGTATTGATATCACTCATCCATCAAAAAGAGGAAGATACAGGTCATAACTCATGAACTTGAAAGAGTAAAGGAAAGGAGACTTAGAGACCGAGAAGGATCACTAGATAATTGAAGCAGATGAAGCCGTAAGAGCTCAGATCTGTGGGACATTTTTGATGAAGCCTAGTTCTATGGAAAATCGCATTTGGAAGGGTCAGACTAAGTGGAATAGAAATCTATAAGTGGCTCAGAGCTACAGTGAATTTGTGATGGCCCAAATCTTTTGTAGCTAAGCAGAAGTGTAGATCTAGACCTGAACGATAGTCTTGTGAAAGTTCATTTAGTATCTCAGACCAGTTCTATATCTCTATCTCATATTTGTGAAAAGCTCGTATTTTGATAACCTTGGACCAATGGAGTTAATTCTCGGTTCAAATACCCGTGGAACGAAACTTGAGTTCAGATTTATGTTTGGAAATAGTGGGATAGTCTACCTAAGCTCGGTTGAGAAGTTTTATGCCTGTGTGAAGGCTACTAAAGCTTGGTTTAGAGAATAGAATTAGCCACTTGTGGAGAAAATAAGATTGTCTCCTATGATAGGTACAGTCACTACCTTGGACCTATGAGAAATAAACTTGGACCAGTGATATTATAGTCTCGAACATAGGATAATATTCTACAATTAGAACCTCCGTTTCGAAGAACAACAAGTTTTGATTTGTGCTTAAATTTGTAGGGAATACTTGAAGAACATAAGACTTGGAGACATTATGCTTTTCTGAAGTCCTCATGGAGTAACCTTGCATACTTTTTGTTTGGTACCATGAAGAGCTACTAAGACACCTTCACGATAAAGAAAGGTTCTCACTCATGAAGTGACATGGATATTAAGTGGAGGCATTGTTGAAGATAGACAAGGCTCATTGTTGAAGATATTGTGAGCCATAAAGAACCATCAAACTTATCTTGATGAATTACAGTTGAGGGTGGGAGCCCTAAAGGATAACAGTGGACAAAATACTAGGTTGGAGATTGTACAAGAGATAGGGATGGAGCCCTAGAGGTTGGTGCCTCAAAGTTGACAAGGTTGGAGCCTTAGAAAGTCCAAGTTGATGCTTGGAAAGAATATAGGTTACAGCCTGGGATATTGAATATTGTTGTCTTCATCTAGGGTTGGAGCTATTGTAAAGAGTATTATAGTCCTTGCCATTGATTAATAAAAATATTATTCTATCATTGTTCATTTTTTGTTCTAATTATAAATGATCTCAACTGGTAAAAATAACAATTGAAAAGAAATATTTATTCATCCTCCTCTTAATATTTCCAACAAGTTCACCTCCAAATACCATATGTTAGTAGATGGAAAGCAAGTTCCTCATTTCCACCTCGAAGATGCATTACTATGCTACTTGGGCCACCTTTGTGTTCATTCAAGTGAGTGTGCCAAGATGATTTGGGAGATGCACTATAGTCGATTCACAGGACACGAGTGCGTGGAGAAAACTATGGTTGTACTACAAAAGTACTTTTATTTGCCCAAACTTTGACTAGATGTTGGGAAATATATCAGACCCCTCGCTGCCTATGCCAACGCCAAACCAACCATCAAGAAATAAGGCCTGTACACTTCTCTTACTACCCTGAGCCAGCTATGGGAATCCATCTCCATGGACTATATGTTTCCCCCCTTCTACCAAGCATGGTAATGAATGTGTATTTGTGGTCATCAGTACGTTTTCTAAGATGGCTATATTGGTAGCATGAAAGAAGAGTATCATAGTAGGGGACAATGCCAAACTTTTATTTGAATGATTATGGGAACATTTTTGGATCCCACAGACCATTATATCATATCAGGATAACAGGTTCATGAGCACCTCTGCTCAAGCCTCTAAACATTATTGGACACCAAGCTCACCAAGTCGACTGCCTTCCATCCCGAGACTAATGCCCAGATGAAGGTTGTCAATAGGATGATAGTGCACATACTCTGCATGTACAACTCCAAGCATCCACAAACCTGGGATGAGAGTCTTCCCTATGTGAAAATTTTTTATAACATATCTCTCCATATCTTGACTAGTCGCAGTCCCTTTCATGTGGGTCTAAGATTTCAGCCATTGTGTCTGATTAATATTTCCATGCCTCATGCAACTACACGGATAGAAATCACACATGTAATGTCTAAGGCTGATAAAGTGACCATATTTATTGAACACATCCAACACATCTGCCAATAGGTTCATGAAATCTTGGAGAAGACGAATCCCAAGTACAAGCAATGACATGATCAACATTGAGTGCCACACAAGTTTCAAGTGAGCATCAAAGTTTGGTTGCATTTGTAGAAAGAATTCCTTATCAAAGCCCATTGGAACCTCAAACAACTCTTATATGGTCCTTACACAATTACAATGGTTGTGGGAGATAATTCTTTTGAGTTTAACATTCCCCCATTCCTTGGCCTACACCTAGTGTTCAATGTCGACCACCTTCAACCATACTTCCCACCATGATTGGACACATCAAACATTGCATAACAACTCACACCATTAGAATTAAACCCAAACTATATGGAATAGGCTCAACTCATTAGATTATGGACAAACAGATCAAGAGCACTCAGTAGTAGAAGATCCAACTATATCGGGTTGTCTAAGCCGACTAACTATTGCACCAAGGTAAGTGTTTCACTAAGGGCCAACTTCAACAGAAGTTTCCCGATATCATGGAGGGACTCAACGCAATGAGGACCATTTCTTCCGAAGGGGGGGTGGACTAATCTAGGTGGATGTTGGAGGTCACCTGGCTATTCCACTTGGATACCCACCCCTGTATCTTTCATTTTTTTAGTTTCCTTAATTGTAGCACAATTTACTATTTTTTGCAATTTTTCGGGTCGTGAACATATGGAGCCATTTTGAGGCCCTAAATGATAATTTTGGGAAATTCGAGGCAAAAATGGGATTTTGAGCAATTTTTTCCACTCAAAAGTTGTAGTACTTGGATATATCTTTCTAACGAGGTAGTGTGCATGTCAAATGAAGATTGTATGCCAAAGTTACGACCCCGGGTATTTGACGTACCAATGTATATAAATAGGGCCCATAGTTTTGGCGCTTCATTTCCTAGAGTTAGGTTTTTGGATGTTTATGGTTTTCCATTATTTCTCAATAATAAACAGTTATTCGAGCCTCATTGTAACACATTTTAGAGGCATGTAGCCACCACATCTCCTCTTAGACATAAGTTACCATCACCTAAGCTAGTCTTATTTCCATTCTATTTGTAAGCATATTTCAGTGTTTGATATTAATGAAATGAAGTATTATTTATGTTGCATCTTTGTATTTATGGTATATCTATAATTTTTGTGTTCCTGTTTAAGTTCAGATTAGAAGCCCTCTGTACACAAACGCTCTGGAAGCCCAGAGTAAGTTGTGGGTTGAGTTGTTAATCCTAGAAGCCTTGGTTCTTGGGTAGAGCCCAATTTGGTGATGGTTTTGTGATGTTCAAGTGTGAGGTAGAATCATTGTCTAATGGGTTGAGGTCGTTGGCCTCTCGAAGCCCTAGATGGTTTTGATTGATGTGTTTTATTAGATCCCATATTCATATTTTGAATATGGCATGGTGGTGATTGGTTGAAGAGAGATTTGGATCAGTCATGTTTACGGTGAGGTGGTTCAGGTGGTTGGCCTCTCGAAGCCCTAGATGGTTTTGATTGATGTGTTTTATTAGATCACATATTCATACTTTGAATATGGCATGCTGGTGATTGGTTGAAGAGAGATTTGGATCAGTCATGTTTACGGCGAGGTGGTTCATGGAAGTCCCATAACTGGTTGGCCTTTGCATGATTAATACAAGGTTACTTCTCCTTGTTTCTTCATGAGTATTGTACTGGTTTATATGTGGATTATATGGCTATTGTTTCCTTGGTATTTATTTTGTTATTATGCTGGTTATGAATATGTATTATGATAGTGGCCATGTATGGCTCTCATCATGTTTTTACCTATAAATGAATGAACAATGTATCTATGCCCTAATGGATGAAACTATAGCCAATGTTTTGAGGCATCAATTCTTCTTAGCGATCGTCAGATGATTATGATACCCCTATGGTCAAATATGTTGTTTAAACATGTAGATTACAAATTTGTGACATGTTTGACGAAATGCCTGTCATGGCTAGTAGGGGTCCAATCAAGCCTTTCTTCAAATATTTGCATCTGTATCATTGTTCTACTATCATCTTTTTGTTCTAGAAGTTTCATTTAGTTTTGGTCGTGACCTAGGCTCTCGGGCTGAAAAGGTGGCTCAAATCCCGGAGACCCACACACAACACTGGGAAAAAAAGTGCCTGGATGCTGACATACCCATGTTGTGGGAGCATCCAAAGCATCCCAGATACATGCATGACCATATCAATGGAGCGTCCAGGAGTTTAGTGGTTTAAAAACTAAGTGGGACCTAAGGGATGATTACCTGAGAGGTTGGGATGGTTCCTAGGAGTCTTGTTGCTGGCGTGGAAGGTTTGCATAGTGTGTTTCCATCGATTCCACTTCCTTAAGGTGACTTAGGAGGTCGAGTCATATAATGGTAACTTATCCTCACATGTTTACCCTAGTTAGCCGATTGCTTGGGTAGATGTGGGAGGAAGGTGTTAAAATTTTTCTTTTCTAATGTTTCTCCATAGATATGATCCATGTACTTCCATCTAGATTTTATCCATGAAGAAGTAAATCTAATTTAATAACTTTACCAAAATAACCTTTGAATTCCTGAGCACATGCCTTGGATTTTGAGTGGACCTTATAAAATATTCAACTACATCAACCTTCTTACCAAGTTAATCCCATATATTCTTAATCTCCAAATTTAAACTTTTATCTAACATTTAAATATTTTTTAATATAATAAAATTATCCTTAAACTTGTTCATTACTAATATGATCCTAAATGCAGAGTGTAGCTCTTGCCAACAACATATCAACTTTGTAAACAATATGATATATCTAAAAATTAATTAAATAATTATAAATGCAAGTGGAAAATAAGTCTTTTTATTTAGATAATGTACTATCTTATTGTCTTCAACATGCTGCTTTCCTTAATCATACTCTGATTAGACATTGCACTAGTTACTCTGTATTTTATATTTTAACAATGTAATTATTTAAATCCTATAAAAAAAAATTGTTTTACAAACCTTGATATAAACTATAAAGATCCAAATGTAAATCTTTAAAGATACGAAAATTATTTTATTTTATTTTCACCTTCCTCTTAATACTATCCTTACCGTGAGCATATGTAATTTATTTTATTTTCATCTTCTTTATAATACTATCATCATTGTGATGTGAGGACACGTGACATCATACAAGTGCCAAGTGTTTATGATAGGGATGCATCATAAAACAAATAATATTAAATTTTAATATAAAAATCAAATTGAAATATAAATTTTTAAACAAAATTTGAAAAATATGTAATTTTTTTATAAATAATAATGATATAATCCTTATTCTATTTTCCATAACACTTGTATTCTATTTATATCAAAATTTGTCAAGATAGATTTTTTAATTCTATTTTTATCGAAATATAAATAAAAAAATTTCATCAGAAAAATTGAAAATACATATCAAAATATAAATATAAATTCTTCATGGAAAATTTGAAAAGAATTAGCAAATGCATGTGATTTTGTTAATGATATTAATGAAAAAATAAAATAGTTCCAATAAAATTAATATTAATTTTTTTAAATTACAAAAACCCAAAATAAAACTTATTAAAGTTTTTAAATAAAAATTAAAATAAATTTATTATAAATTTGAAGAAAAATTTAAAAAATTATAAATCAAAATTTAAAAATGAGTAAGAGATATCTAATGCATAAATTATATATAGTTAATTACTTGTAACTATTATGTGATAATCATGAAATTTGTCCGTAAAAAAGGCAGCATATAATGTTCAAAAATCTGATGAATCTGAACTTGTTTTCACATTTTTAAATAGGGAAGATGTGCATTTCATTATTTTTGTTTATTTTAATGAAGTCATAGTTGGAATCGTTTATTTTAATTAAGTTTAAAATTAATATTTTTATTAATAAAATATTGAAAACAAATTAAGTTTAAATTATTGTATACAAAGGTGCGTAAACAATGTTTATTCGCTATTTTTATATCTTTGAATTTAATAATAATAAATGATAAAAATAAACCTAAGAACATAGTAATAACATATTATTATGATTGACTTATCATACAATGTATGTATTTCCTTCCTATTTCCCACAATGTTTTGGCAATTATTTGAGAAGAAAGTTGGCATTGAAATTGGCCATAAAACCACGAGCAAATCTGAAGTTGTCCGTTTCTCCCACTGGGGTTGAGGGTAATTACATTGAATTAAATTGAATTGACCTTGTTATCTATACATTTGCAGTGTAGGAAGATATAAGCAATAAAAAAATAAGTCTCATCACTAACTCTAGGTTCTGGAGTTTTGGTGTTTGGTATCCATTTATAAAGAGTTTTAATCGTGTTGTTCACAAATCTGAAATTGGCAGTACTTACATTAGTGTTGATCGAACTTGTCATGTGTAGAGTGCTTATAATAGATAGGGTAACTTATTTAAATAATAAATACAAATCTTCTATATGACAAGTGATTTTATTTTGTAGAAGTCTAACAATTATGTTTTTTTTGCCTTGAAAATTATGGAAATTCAGGTCATATTTTGAAAAAATCTCGCAAGTATTTCTGAAAAGCCAAGTAAACGCTGTCCAAATCACAATTTTAGCTTCCCTCGAAGTTTTTGATGGTGATGAATCCATCCATTTCCACCATAAGAAACATGATTCAAACACTCCTCTACAAGATTTTTTGAAATTTTTTTGTCCGGATTCCTCAATTTTTTTTATGGTGCTGAATCCATTTCCACCATAAAAAAATTGATTCAAACAATGCCTCTACAAGATTTTTTGAAATTTTTTGTGAAGATTCTTCGGCCTCCATACACTACCCTTTTTTTAACTTATTTCAATCTTTTTGAAACTATTTCTATATTTTTATTGAAGTCATTTTTTAGGGGATAGTCATATTCATTTTGGAATAAAGCTTCTAGAATTTTAATTTAATTATTAAAAATTTATTAGATAGATAGTGATATTTAACTTGCACAAATCAAATGCTCAGATATATTTCCAAAGTAGTTACACAGTTTTTCACTTTTAATTAAATTCATTAATTAAGAAAAATGGCATATCACAAGTGTCATATGAAATGAGCTATGGTTTTTTTAGCATGTGGTAGTGATAAATTGTGGTATTGTAACAAAACCTATTTACAAATTAAGAATATCCATGATAAAGTAGGGATGAATCTCTATGATTAAAATTCTTGTTGCATGTTTTTTCATAGAAGTATATATGTTTAACTTATAAATCAATTATTTTCATCATTAACAACATTAATAATACTAATTATAATAATTTATTTTTATCATTAGCAACAACAATAATAATTATTATTTTAAATAAATATGTAATGTAGATAATTAGTGGTTGTCTTGCGTAATGAACCCTAGACAAACACGTTTTGATTTGTGTAGGCTCATGTCTGTGGTGATGCTAAGAAACCTTGAAACCTACATAAATCCAAATTAAAACACCTCTGCGGCTCTATGGTTCTGAAGACTTCGACAGGAATATGGAGGAGCGAAGTTCTGTGGAACCCTGTGCAGCAAAAATTCTTGTTTGGCTCAACTGACATGATCTTTCAAGAACTGTGATAGGGAAAGGGCAGCAACAAGTGGGCAGATGACGGGCTCGCATCTGCGGCATAGAACTCTGTAAGATTTACATAATTCTCAGTACTAGGCATGGAGGACTTTTATAACGGGCCATTTGTTGTGACTAGAAACTCGTTGATTTTTACCTTTGGATTTGCAGTCAATCCAATCCGGGGCAAGTGCAATCTGCACTCAAGTTTGCTGATATTAGGTGCACACATTCCTTATCTTTTTTAATACATATTTGTTCATATATTTTCAATTATAAATACTTCACCACAACTACCAAAGATTACCAAAGGTAGACCTAGCACTGTTACTCTATAAGGCCTTTATGAGTATGTAGAGTCTTTAGAGAAGCGTAGAGAAGAAACAGAAGTCAAGCTACAAAAAGAGTTAGAAGCCATGCTCGAAAATAAATTTACATCTCTTGAAGACACGATCCAAAAACAAAAATTAAACAAAATAGAACTATTGGAGAATAAAATTGTGGCAATGGAGACTAGGTTGCAGGTTATAGAAAAACAAAACCAAGATACTAACCAAACATCCCAGCAAGGAGATGTTGATACTCTAGAGAGTCTTAAAATGAAGGACATGATTAAAGAACTAGAAGAAAAAGTTAATAGACGCCTCACCCTAAATAATGTGGTAGATAAATTAGATATCAAACCTATTAAAGAAGAAATGAAAAAATTAATAGAATTAGAACATGAGCGTAACAAAAAGACCTCGAACTTTATAATCTTCGGTTTAAAAGAGGAGGTTGATGAAGATACTTTAGCCATAGCCCAGACAGAATTACATAATAGATTACAAATTGAAACAACGTGTCTCATAGAAGCAACAATGTTGGGGAAATTCACTGAGAATAAAGGAAGACTCATGCGAATAAAGGGGAGCTCTATTGATCATAAGTATGACATACTTAGTAAAACCTCAAGTCTAAAAGGAATGGGAATATTCATAAATGAAGATCTCCTTCTAGAAATTCAAGCATAATTAAGAAACGAGTTTCAAAAGGTAAAAGAAGCTAGGAAGGAAGGAAAATGGGTGATAATCAGAAATAGAAAAGCCTTTATCCGAGATAGAATCCAAAAAGATAGTAATAAATAGCAATTCAACATGCTCCAGATTCTTTCTTGGGACTGTCACGATTTTCCATGGAACAAAGGCCCCAAGCTAAGTTGGATCTCAAATGATGTTGATATTATTTTTGTTATTGAAACTTGGGAGCACGAACCATCTAAGGTCCCTAACATACATGGCTTTACGCTATGGTCTACCAGGAACAAGTGATCCCCCGTAGAGGCATTGGGAGAATAACTTGTTACATTAAGAAGGACATCTACCCCCATGCTAGGATTTATAAAATCGACCCTTACAACCAATATAGTTGGATAGAGATCACTGACATTAATAATAAAAAGACCTACATAGTAATATGGTATTCCCCCCATCAATTCTAACTTCTATAAGAAGAAGAATCTAGATAAAAATAGTCCTTTCAATGGTTTAGAGAATGATATTTTTAGCCTAAGGAATGAAGGTAATATCCTTTTAATAGGTGACTTTAATGCTCAAACTTCAAGAAACCAAGCTATTATTCTAAGCAATCATTCCAACCCTAATCCTCTTTAGTTAGATGAAGAACCTACTCTGGCTAGTAGGTACAAAAGGAGCTCTGAAGACCTCGGGGAGAATTTGTTTGGGTTGGAGATAGTCAAGCTCTATAGTGTTTAGGATCTCATAATTTGCAACGGTCTAAAGAAGTGGCCCAACTCTAGCCAGATGACCTACATCCATGGGCTTGGTAGCAATGTGGTAGACTATGCTATTTCCAATCTTCCTTTATACAACGAAATAATAAATTTTGACATCTTAAATGACCACGAGCCTGACTCTGATCATAGGCCTTTATTTATAACTCTCAATTTTTTCATGCATAGAGATCCCATAGAAAATAATCCTTATAGCCAAAAGAACTTAATATTTGATAGAAATAAAAACGATCTCTTTCTAAATGAATTAAAAACTAATTTGCTTCCTTTATCTAGTATTGAAAACGTAGAAGACCTCTATCATAATTTTACTACAACCCTCTCATATTCTATTAACAAGTTCTCAATTGAAGTTTTGAATAATAAAAGAAATAGAAAAACCAACCCATGGTATGAAAAAGATTGTAAATGTGTGAGGAGAGCCATTAAGGAAGTTGTTGATGAATCTCTTAAAATGGACAAGATAAAAATATACAAAGCCCTAACTAAAAAGAAAAAGAGGCAGTACATTTGTAAAAGACAAGATCATCTCTTACACCTCTCTAAGGTAGCTCCTACGAAATTTTGGGGGAATATTCTGAATAGGAAAACTAAAGATAATAATAAAATTTCTTTACACGATTGGAATTCCTATCTTAAAAAGCTTTATGAATCTCCAGATGTTATGGATGACTTTGAAACCCTACTCACAACGAAATAAGTTTTCTCATTAGAAGACATTGATTTTGGCATTAAGCGCTTGGCAAATGGAAAAGCTAAGGACATTGAAGGTTACAAGGAAAAACTCTTAAAAATTGGAGGTCCTGTCCTCATCCCCCACATCCACAAGCTTTTCAATCAAGCAGTCGATCAACGGTTCCCTAAACCGTTGACTGAGAGCCTCATTATCCCTATTTTTAAAAGTGGGGATACAAATAACCCCTCTAATTATCGGAAAATTATGATCAACCCTCTCTTAGCCAAGTTATATGGTATTATTTTGGAAAGGAAGTTGAGGATATGGCTTGAAAGTGAAGGTAAGCGGGCTAAAGGCCAAGTGGGTTTTAGAAGGAATCATTCAACAACAGATCACCTCGTTATGCTTAGGATCATTGTGGAGGAATGTCGTAATGATGAATCCAATCCCTTTTGTTGCTTTGTGGACTTCAGAAAGGCTTTCGATACGGTTCCTAGAAACAACCTTTGGAATAGATTAGAAAAGCTAAAGGTTCCTTCAAAGTTGAGAGTTGCCGCTATAAGGTTATACGAGAATGTAACTTCCAAGCTAAAAAGCAATGAGGGGTGGTCAAAAGATATCAAATGTAATATCAGACTTAAAAAAGGTTGCCCCCTCTCCCCTATACTATTTGGCATTTACATCGACAAGCTTGAAGGTTATTTAGAGGAAGCAGGATGTGCTGGCATGATCTTAGCTGGGATAGTCATCATCCTTCTTCTCTATGCTAACGATATTGTTCTTCTTGCAAGGTGCCCATCTAATCTTGATAAGCAACTTAGGCTTCTTAAGGATTTCTACTCTACCATGGGTATGACTGTTAACACTAACAAAACAAAAATTATGATTATCAAATCCAAGAAGGACACTTACGATAATTTTATGTATGACAATAATAACTTGAAGGAAGTGTATTCTTACAAGTACCTAGGAATTGATTTTCATCACAAGCTCAACTAGTGCTATAGCATTGAGAAAAGGATTAATGGGGGGTGGAAAGTTTACTTTGGTTTTGAAAATAATTGTAAAACAACAAAACTCATAATGTGGGATAAAAAGAAGTTCCTCGTGAAACTTTAGTCACTCATGTTATCTTATATGGATGTGAGGTCTGGGGTTGCAACATCTCTGGAGAATCTTAGATGAAGATTGAGCAAATCCAGAAGAATTTTATAACGTATAAACTGAAAATTAAAAGAAATACACCCTATCCTATTCTCCTTATAGAGGTAGGTATTTCCCATATCGAGAGCCTAGCTATGACTAGGCTTCTGGTGTATAGGCACAAACTCAATAATATAGGAGATCATAGACTTCCTAAGCTAGCTTTAAATTCCAGCCAAAACCACCTACGGCTCAAGCGGGGGTGGTATAAGGACACGAGGGACTGGTTAAACTATTGGGAGATCAACGAGAATGATGCATTGCAAAACATTAATAACATTAAAAATATTGTTACTTCTAAGTTCAAAGAAAAAATGTGGTGTGAAAAAGATTTAGCAGCAAAAATAAAATTAAGTTATTATAAGAAAGTCATCAACCCCACCCTAGAAGATCAAAAGTATCTCTTTGTTTTAGCCAACTCAAAGAATAAAATTAATATAGTGAATATTAGAATGAAGTCTCATGAGCTCCATAGTGAAACAGGTCGTTGGGCAGTTCCTAAACACCATGGATGGAAAGGATCTGCCATTTCTCTGAGAATAGGAACATCGAGGATGAAAACCACTTCCTCTTAGAGTGCCCCACGTACAACCACATTAAATATCAATTTCATAATCTTTGTTGCAATACTGACCTTCCTAGCCTTTACGATGTCAAAATTACCGTGAGCTCGGGAAGTTTCTCTCCAAGGTTTTTGAGCATAGGAATAAAATCTCAAATCAAACTAAATAATTTGTTTCTTTACATCCAATAGACCAAGTTTGGTGTCAGTGGACGTTAGCCACCACCACCACCACCACCACCACCATCATCATCATCATCATCATTTAACCGCTTGAGAAATTTGATTTAAATAAATGTTTTGAGGATTATTATGAATTGATAAGATCACTCAGCTATTTAATTTATATAAGTGTGCTAATATATTCTATATGTATTTTTATATGGTAAGTAAACTTATTTTATTGTAATCCAAATTATTTAGAACTGTATATTGATATTTTCTTCAATATTTTTATACTTTTCCAAAAACATGAAATACTCTTTTAATCAATATTAACAAGTTATTAAAACAAATTTAATAATATTAAGATAAATTTAATAATATTTATATATCAAAAGATTTTGAAAATATAATCTTAATTATAAATACTTTTCTCCTTCACATATCTATAGCAAAATCAATATTCTCAGAAGCATTGTGCAAAATTTTAACATTGTAGAGTGAAAGGATTTAATTTTAGAAAAATGCATTGTGAAAAATTCTAGCATGGTTAAGGGAAAGGAATTAATTTTAGAAAAATTAAAATCATCTGTGATTTAGTTTTAGTTTTTAACATTTTAGGTAGTTGTATTAAAAGCATGTATGTTTTTGGTTGTAGTGATTTAGTAGTTTTTGAGATCATTGATTGGGAATTTTTTGTTTCACAAAGTAAAAATAAATAAGTGTAACAAGGTGGTGTAACAAGGTGTATTGAAATCATTTGTTAAATTATAGTATGTATATTTATTATAATAAACAGTTTTTAAAAATATGTTTAAAAAGTATATAGAAAATAAAGGTTGAGACTGAGATTGATTTTCAAAATAATTATGTTTTGTTTTTTTAAAATTAAATTAATTAATTAGAAAATGTGATATGAATAAATTTCATATAAAATGAGTTATAGTTTTTGGACATGTGGTATTAACAACGCATGGTATTGTAATAAATATTAATTATAGATTAAGAGTCTTTATGGTAAATTGGGGTAAATCTCCATAATTAAGAAACTTGTCTATATTTTTTAAATGTAAAGAGGCTTAAGTTTTATATGAATTCCTTTTATAATTAATGATGATGAATATATATATATATATAAGTTTAGCACGACTACATTTTCATCATGTTCAAGCAAACAATGACTTCACATCAAGAGCATCCGATCATTGTCTATAAAAAGCCACATGGATGATGGTACTAATAGTACTTTAAGATAAAGTTATAATTTAGTTGGTTTTTAGGATTTTTTTATTGTATTTTAGCAATGCAAAATGTATCATGAAATAAGTGTTTTAGTAGTTGTTATAGATTGATGTCTATCTAAATTTACTAGCCATTTAATTTATATGGCTAAAATATTTCATTATATTACATATCTTAATACATATTCCATCTTTCTCTAAAAATTGAATTAAAAGAATGGATATAAAAAATTGAATATCTTTTAATTAACAAAACTTATTTTTAATTTTATAATGTATTTATAATATCTTGAGGTATAAGAATCAAATTATGTAATCAGAATAAGCTATGTTTAGAAACACATCCAATATTTAAAATCATATTTGACTGTTTTGGCCCATCTGTCATAGTATTTTCCTTTTTCTTAATTAAAGTCTTATGATTTGATTTATTTGGACGATACATTTTCTAGGAGATGAAAATATATCTAGTTCTATGAAAGGGTGGTCATCACAAGTTTCTGATAGGCTAGGCTTTCTTGTAAGTAGCTTTCTAGGATATGAAAATACATCCAGTTCTATGAAATGGTGGCCTTAGGCTAGGCTTTCTTATAAGTAACTTCCTATGATATGAAGATACATCTAGTTCTATAGAATGGGGGTCACAAGTCTTTGAGAGGCTAGATTTTCCTATAAGTAGCTCAAATTGTGAAAGACTATTGAAACATATAATAACAGAGTTGAAAAAGTCTTTGATAAGCTAAGTTTTTCTTTAAGTACATCAATTGTGAAAGACTATTGCAACATTGAAAAAATTAAAACAATTGTTAAATCTTCTTTATGTTTTTTAATTAAAAAACACATTAATTTATGCATACGAAATTTAAATATAAAATCGGATATGTCGGCGTAGATAATAGTTAAAAGAAAATATAAGAGTTCAAAAAATTAAAACAATTGTTAAATCTTCTTTTTGTTTTTTAATTAGAAAACACATTAATTTATGAATATTGCACATATAAAATTCAAATATAAAATCGCATATCTGGCGGAGATAATAGTTAAAGGAAAATATACGAGTTGAAAAAATTAAAACAATTGTTAAATCTTCTTTCTGCTTTCTTAATTAGAAAACACATTAATTTATCTATATATAAAAGTATTGCACATATAAAATTTAAATATAAAGTTGCGTAGATAATAGTTAAAAGAAAATACAAGAGTCGAAAAAATTAAAAAAATTGTGAAATTTTTTTTGTGTTTTTTAATTAGAAAATACTTTAATTTATTTAGATATATGTGAATATTGCACATATAAAATTTAAGTATAAAATTGTATATTTCGGCGTAGATAATAGTTAAAAGAAAATGGTTTTTAATTGCATATTTGGATTTAGCACCTTGAAAAACCTCTGGATGTTTTGATTGTGCAGAAACTAGCTATCAAACTTGCGCTTCCAATAAATTGCTGCCGGATTTTTACTGGAAAAACCCACCAGAAAAGCTTTCAAAAAGTCTTATTATAGACAACTACAAAAAAAAATTGTCTATAATACAACTTTTTAGAGATCTATATTGTGGTAGTTTTTTGATAATATATTAACTTCTAAACACCTTTATTCGTAAACACCTTTGTTCGTGACTTGTAACTATTTGAAAATATAGTTACAAGGACTTTTTGCATAATGCTTTGACTATTTCGGGAGGAGAAAGGTGGTGTTGAATTTGACAACAGCATTGAACCCGGAAACGGATTCCGTGCTAACAACGGCGTAGCCACGAGCAAATCTGAACTTGCCCGTCCCTCCAACCACAGCAAACTCACACTCCGGTTGACCGAACCTGTCGGTTCCCTGGAACTCCAAAGTGCTGCGTTTGTACTCCGAATTCTGAAAGATGAGCGTGAAAACCGTGAAGAAATCAAGTCCAGTAACCAGATTTGTATTCACGTACATCCCTTGACCTTGGCCAACAATCTGGTCAGAGGCGGAGTTTGGTCCTTTGGTTATGACTTCGCTGAAAACTACTAGGGTTCCAAACTTGCCCACGTTTGAAGAAGAACCATTTAATCCCGCCACTGGATCCCTTCCGCTCAAATTATTGTGGAAGTAAAACACCGTATTCATCTCTCTTTCACCCACAGTAGCCTGCAGGGAGACGATGGCGACGACGGCCATGATTGCAAATAAAAGCCCGGAACCCATCGAACAGTAATGGGAGAAGGTACAATAACAAATGGAGCAGCAGTGTGTATTTGTGGGATAGTGGCCCAGCGCTCATAGATAAATAGCTGCTGCTGCCCGTAAACGACAAAGCTTCCAGATTCTAAACCCAACTCACGAGATGCTCTTGGTTTTTGCTTTCTATGTAATTATTATAGATTGATGTCTATCTAAATTTACTAGCCATTTAATTTATATGGCTAAGATATTTCATTATATTACATATCTTAATACATATTCTATCTTTCTCTAAAAATTGAATTACAACAATAGATATCAAAAATTGAATATTTCTTAATTAACCAAACTTATTTTTATTTTTATAATGTATTTATAAATCTTGATGTATAAGAATCAAATTATGTAATCAGAAAATGCTATGTTTAAAAAAACATCCAATATTTAAAATCATATTTCACTGGTTTGCCCCATCTATCATAGTATTTTCCTTCTTCTTAATTAAAGTGTTATGATTTGATTTATTTGGATGATACATTTTCTAGGATATGAAAATATATCTAGTTCTATGAAAGGGTGGTCGTCACAAGTTTCTGATAGGCTAGGCTTTCTTGTAAGTAGCTTTCTGGGATATGAAAATACATCCAGTTCTATGAAATGGTGGCCATAGGCTAGGCTTTCTTATAAGTAACTTCCTACGATATGAAGATGCATCTAGTTCTATGGAATGGGGGTCACAAGTCTTTGAGAGGCTAGGTTATCTTGTAAGTAGCTCAAATTGTGAAAGACTATTGAAACATATAATAAGAGAGTTGAAAAATTCTGTGATAGACTAGGCTTTCCTTTAAGTAGCTCAAATTTTGAAAAACTATTGTAACATATAATAAGAGAGTTGAAAAAATTAAAACAAATTTTAAATCTTTTTAGTTTTTTTAATTAGAAAACACATTAATTTATCCATATAAAATTTCGATATAAGATCGTATATTTAAAAGAAAATGTAAGAGTTGAAAAAATTAAAACAATTGTTAAATCTTCTTTGTGTTTTTTAAATTAGAAAACACATTAGTTTATCTATATATAAATATGGCCATAATTGCATATTTCGGCGTGGATAATAGTTAAAAGAAAATTGAAAAAATTAAAACAATTGTTAAATTTAAATAGAAAATCGCATATCTCGGCGTAGATAATAGTTAAAAGAAAATATATTGGGGTAGCTTTCTGAAAATATCTCAACTACTTACTAAAATATTGACTTCTAAACACCTTTCTTCGCGATGAAGTTTCGTTACAAGAACTTTCTGCATAACGCTCTCACTATTACGGGAGGAGGAAGGTGGTGTTGAATTTGAGAACATCGGCGTAGCCACGAGCAAATCTGAAACTTGCCCGGGCAATTGTTAAAAATGTGCATTTTCATCCGGAGGAGTTTAGATCGGCTATAAAAATTGAAAGGAGGTCGAGTAACATTAAGAGGGAAGATGGATGGAAGATTAGTAGTGGTTGGATACCTCTGCTTTCCTTTTATCTCAGCCCCACTGTTTCTCTCTTTTTGTTATTTCTTCTTTGGTTTTTTCCTCTTATGAGTTGTTGTTTCCCCTTTGCTTATTAATATTATAATAAAATAATTACCTTACTTGTTTTTATTTGGACTTGTTATATAAATATATAATATTTTATAACTAAACATAACTAAAATAGTTATAGACTATAAAATAATTATCTGATTAATTATTAAACATTAGCTTTAAACCCATTCACCCCATTATTAGATAAAAAAATATATTTATTTTATAATCAAATTTTATAATAAATTAAAAGTAGCTATATTATAGTTTAACATATTTTCATTTTATTTTTATTTAAGAAAATACTCATATATAGTTACATATATAGTTGAATAAATAACATGATTTAATTAGTCAACTATATAAGTAACTGAGTTATCTAATTAATAGTCGTTGCTATTAATGTTGTGTAGGGAAGACTTACTTTTACTAATATTTACAAGTGAAGTTCATAATCCATGTGACAGAGTAGTTCTTTGAATCTTATTTGGCTACATATGATTATTACACAAAAATATTCAAATTTCAAATTTGACAACCAATTTTTTTTGATGTAGAGAAAATTTATTTGAATTTTACTATCTTAAATAAATAATATTAGAGAATAATACCATGACCAAACACGTGAGTTTTCATCTCCAGTCAAAATGTTTACCAATAGTCAATACCATGGTTTCACATAAATTTAGAGCTTAAAAACCACATATAACTTGAACGAATCAAATTTAGCTTAACTCATTAGTAAAAATTAATAAAAAGACAATTTATTTTATTTTTAATTTTTAGATTACCCTTACTAAAAACACTTCTTACAAAAACAAACTATTTATATAATATATATATTTTTAAACAACCCACTCACTAGAAAAACTTATCAATATATAATTTTGTTAAAACTAAAAAGAATGGGGTAAATATCATTATAAGATTATGTGATTTCAACCATAATTACATTAATACTAAATAATTATTTAAAATTTTAAAAACAAAATTAATTATGTTAGTGTAAGAGGGTACATCATTTGATTTCTATAAGTTTACTTTTTTGCATGTAAGGTTGGATACTTGTGCGCTATGGATTTTTCTTAAAGTTTGGATAGCGATAGATAATTGAAAATTTATAAAGTTTAATAGGTTATGAGAATTCATTGAAAAAAAAAAACCTAAACAAGAGGGGTTGCACGGAACCTACTCTCTGCCCTATGTGGATGTTCAAAGAAATACTAAGCAACCAGGAAGCACACGATTGATTTTACCTTATTGAAGCTTGAACATGATGGGAGCATTGCTTCTTCTATTCAGTGAATCAGGTTTCCATCTGAAGGCCAGTCATATTGAAGTTACTCTAGCTACGGACAAGAAATTTCAGCATAGAACTAGTATTTGTGTATAAACGCGAATGGCATAAGCCTCAGTTAAAGTGGTATAAGAGAGGCTATAAGGTTAGAGCTTAGGGTTATTCCATTAGCTTATTGCAGTTCCAATCATTGGCAGGTTTGCATTTAAAATGTCACAAGGGACATAGAAGATGTCATATTTAGCAAGCAAAGAATTTTGTTGTTCTATGGGATCAAATAATAACCAACCACTCTAGAAAAATGCTCCATGCCCTTGTTGTCTACCTCCACAGTTATAGTGACCAATTGATGTAACAAAAGGTGGCATGGGTGTAGTAGACCTAACTAAATATCCAGGATACACGTTAGTGGTTTCTAGTAGTAGTTATGTTGATTTAGTTAATGATTTTCACATAGATCAAAATGCATGGACTTCAATGTCAATAGAGCTAGTACAAAAGTCCTAGTCAGTAGGCCTTAGGGGTCTAGCTTGAAATCTATAGCTTATTAAGACAATTTGGTGACAATAGATTTCATATTGAATCTATGTCCAAGGCTACGAAGAGCTATTTCTCTCCGAAACTCCAAAATAATCATACTAAGTCTTTCAGCTGGCAAGAACCAAAGTCAAATTGTTCTTAACTGCATAAGTAAACAAATAAAACAACCAAAAAACTCTTCATAGCTGCATTGTTTGCAGAGACTAGAAGAATTCTTCCGAGATGGGTCATTCAAATTACATAAAACAAAGTCACCACATATCTTAAGTATCCTTCCATATGCAGAAGTATTATTTAAGACATGCATGCTTTCTACAAAATTGAAGTCTGGAAGCCTCTTCGAACATTTTGCAACTAAAAGCTCCTTACTAGTTATACAATTTTGAACTCTGTAGAGTTCATTAACACCATCAAAATAATGAACTCTACAGAGTTCAAAATTGTATAACTAGTAAGGAGCTTTTAGTTGCAAAATGTTCGAAGAGGCTTCCAGACTTCAATTTTGTAGAAAGCATGCATGTCTCAAATAATACTTCTGCATATGGAAGGATACTTAAGATATGTGGTGACTTTGTTTTATCTAATTTGAATGACCCATCTCAGCAGAATTCTTCTAGTCTCTGCAAATAATGCATCTACGAAGAATTTTTTGGTTGTTTTGTTTGTTTACTTATGCAGTTAAGAACAATTTGACTTTGGTTCTTGCCTTAGGTGAAAGACTTAGTATGATTATTTTGGAGTTTCGGAGAGAAATAGCTCTTCGTAGCATTGAAAATAATACTGAGAGGGGTGGTGAATCAGTATTATCTAGTCCTTTTAACAATTCTTCCTTATTTGTACTTTGAATTATTTTTTCATATCAGTACCATAAAACAATGAGCATGAACAAGAAAAATAGACAGTCACATCAAAGAACACCAGATATAAGGTGGAAACCCAATGTGGGTGAAAACCACCTGCTTCAATATGTCTCTATCTTCTTTCAAATTAGAAGCTCCTTTTACAATGGTCTTGTATCGGTGCAGTCCTTTACCAGTACGCAGGCTGCAACCTGCAGAGAGCTACAACTCTCTCTCATTTTCCAGTCTCTCCTGGAAGGGAGCTACAACCCCCTACTTCTTTTCTTTCAAGGACCACTTTTCATAAATTTTCAAACTGGAACCATAAATATCAAATGATCATCAAGTACCAGTAAGTCACCCAGATAACCAGATCCACAATAACAGAAAACTAAAGCCAGAACACCTTCTATGGCGTTTCCTATGACGCCTCCTGTGGCATCTCCTGCGGCGCCTCCTGCGCCGCCTCCTGCGGCGTCTCCTGCGGCGCCTCCTGTGGCGTCTCCTGCGGCACCTCCTGTGGCATCTCCTGTGCCGCCTCCTGTGACGTCTCCTGCGGCGCCTCCTCTGGCATCTCCTCTGGCGCCTCCTGTGGCGTCTCCTGCGTCGCCTTCTGTGACGTCTCCTGCGGCGCCTCCTGCGGCGCCTTCTGTGGCGTCTCCTGTGGCGTCTCCTGCGGCGCCTCCTGCGGCGTCTCCTGCGGCACCTCCTGTGCCATCTCCTGTAGCATCTCCTGCGGCGCCTCCTGTGGTGTCTCCTGCGGCGCCTCCTGTGGCGTCTCCTGCGGCGCCTCCTGCGGCGTCTCCAGCGGCGCCTCCTTCGGCGTCTCCTACGGTTCCTCCTGCGGCGTCTCCTGCAACGCCTCCTGCGGCGTCTCCTGCGGTGCCTCCTGCAGCGTCTCCTGCGGCGCCTTCGCACTTCCGCAGCTGGAGCGCTCGAGAGATCACCCTTCACAGATTCGCTTTCCACTTCACTTTCATATAGATTGAGCTTTTGAAACAATAACCCAATATTTCAGATCTTAAGATATTCAAACCAAAAGCATACACAAGCCAAATGATCTCCTTTGCTTTATATAGGCAAGCTCTTCCTCAAATCATGGACCAATACCACGGGCCAAAACCATAACAAACCAATACAATCAACTCAATACTAGGGATCAACACGTCTGTCGAGATGCCATGGTCCAAAAACCATAGGTTCAAATTCCAAAGGACTAACTACCATGGACCAAAGGTAAGTTTTCCCACATGAAATAAACTTTTCTCCATAGGTTCAAATTCCAAGGACTAACTACCATGGACCAAAGGTAAGTTTTCCCACATGAAATAAACTTTTCTCTGCATAAAATTCCGTGAACTTTTCTCCACATGAAATAAACTTTATAAACTTTTCTCTACATAAAATTCCGTGAACTTTTCTCCTGCGTACTTCTTAATTCTCACCATATTGAGAGCCATGCCATGGGTGTTGCCATCAAGTACAACATCTGTAACATATAACCATACTAGAAACATAATGCCAACAATCTCCCCCTTTGGACTTGATGGCAACCTCAAAAAC
>APFE031229905.1:4847-31762 GCA_000404065.3 Pinus taeda
TTCCACTCATGTGTCTTTATAATGATGTTTGAGTTGTATCCTTTCTGACTGATACATAGTTGCATTTCTTGGATTTTATGCTTGTATTTGTCTTGTTCTTTGCATGTGCAGGTGTCTGTTCATGAGGATCGTGAGGATTGTGACCAGCTGAAGCAAAAAAACGAAAGCGACGACTCTTCTACGAATACTAGCATTGGATTTGAGGTAGGCTCTCATCAGTGGCCTTTACTTTGCAATTAGGAACCTACATGTTAGCGTTGTTCGATTGTTGCTAGACCACATTTAGGTTAGTGGGATTGCCTCTGTCCATAGAGGGGATTTACCTGTACAACAATATGGCGACTCCACTGGGGAGTTGGCTTTTTCCTTGTTTGTTTATCTTGTCTTGTTGTTTGATTTGTAAAGTTTAGACGGAGCCTGAAGTCTGGCCAGACAGCCTTCGAAATGCTATTGCTTTGCATTAGCGAAGTAGATCACCGCTACTTCAGTCCATCTTCGGTTTGGTTTGCAAACTGAATGACTTGGAACTTGCCTTGTTCCTTGGTTATTTCCTTGGTTTCTCCCGCTTGTTTAACTTTCTGGGTTGAATTCCTGTGTTGTTTTTGCCTCTTGGTGTACTTATGTATTGTTGGTTTGGCCTTGGCTCTTTTGTTTTTATTTTTCCATAGCAAACTCGGTTGGCGCTAGTTTATAGCGTGACAGTCACACCAGTTGGCGCAAGTTGCACATTGACAACCCGCGCCAATTCCTGAAAGGCAGTTGTTGCAGCTTGACAGTCGCGTCAGGCCTGTAAACTTTTGAAGTTTGCTTGGTTGTGAATTTTTTGAGCTTTTTTTTGTCCTAAGTACCTTTATCAGACTACTTGAGGGTGTTGGAGTGTGATTTGGCTGGCTTTGATCGCTACCCTTTGGGTGTTTCCTTTTTCTACCGATTTCGCATTTCTAGCCCTAGGGCATCTAGTGGCCTTGTGAATCGAGCCTTCTTAAGGTGTCTTGATCTTTTCGTAGTCCAGTCAACTCTGTTGTTTGCTCCCTTACACTTGTTTGGTAGTTGCGAACCATTTTGTTGCGTTATTTAGGTGATTTGCTTCGTCTTCACTTGAATTCTGCTTCATCTCACTTTGAGCCCAGATCACACGGCTCATTGTTGGCTTTGGGATCTTTTTGGTTCTTTGGGTGTTTGATTGGTGATTTGAGGAACTGAACGTGTGTGTATTGGATATAATTTGTTTGTGTTTTTTCTCAAAAGTTCTTTAGTGCATTTTTCTATTATTGAAAAGAAAAATCTCTTTTGTTTTGAATCAGTTAATGAAAATTAAGACTTTTCATTTCGATTAGTGATTTAGTGATCTTAAAGAAAAGTTTATTGATTTGCATTAGCTGCATTAGAGAAACTCTTTGTTGTTTATGATCGTTTCGTTTGCATGAAAGCTCTCTAACTCTCTTGTAATTAGCATTCATTGAATGGAATGACATGTTTTGGCATATAGATTGCATTTAGGGATCTTGAGAGATTACATACAGTAGGACCTAAAAACTGAAACTTAACTCAAGATCAACTTTAAAATAAATCGAATAAACCTAAAAATGCATTGGAACATAACGCTCAATTCTAGAGGTCTAGGCTAGAGACGTACTCCGGCATCATTAAACCTAGTCACTTTTGTTTTCACTTAAGGTTGGGTGATTCCTCCTTGTGTGACTCAACTGTGGTCTAGTACGGACTTGTGCTCCCACGTACCGTCGCGTATATATGGGGAGACTCCACTAGGTTATCATCCTTGATCCATAGGAAGCTGTGTCTGCTGCCTTACAGCTCGTAACGCACTGAACACAACATTCGGGAAGATTGATTGCCGTACGGAAAGTCCTTGGCTTTCATATGATTGCTAAGGTGTATATGCAGTTTTTCGGATTGTCTGGTAAACCCCTTGCCTAGTTTCTCCAGAGTAGTCACTTTTTGATCCTTTTCGAACCCCTTAAAAAAAAAGGCTCACTAGAGGATTTTTCACTTCGGGCTCACTAAATATTCAAAGGCAACTAGAGTCATCTTTTGTCCTTTTCTCGACTCTTAAAACATGAAAAGGTCAAGTTGTGTCCTAATGTCTTAAAATTTATTCGACCACGATTACATTTACCTTGTTAGACCTTGTTTGCATTAGTTTTGATTAGGGTCTTTCTCCATTAGCTTGTCTAGGATTTTTTGAATTTGATCATCCTGGCGGATCCATCGATCCCATCTCTCGTCCCTAGTGACCAAGGGTCTCCTTCTTCTGCTGCTCCTGAGACACCGGTTTTTGGTGACACTTTCCCTGTTATTCCAAGTGTCCAACTGTTGAACTCTCGTGCTCCAGAGGATGAGCTTCACGATCTGTTTTGGAACCCTATTTGGGAACCTTACGAAGAGGATTATCCCTCTACTCCTACTGGTGTTTCAACCCCGATGGCTTCCTATGATATGGAGGACACATCTCCTGTAGCGAGTGGAACACCTGTTGTGTCAAGTATTGAGACTCCTATCCCAGCCACATCCCCGGTCATATCTACGCCTTACACTGTTACCCCTCTCGGTATTACAGTGCCTGTGCGCTATAGATCTCTGAGGGATGCCATGGGCTCTAGGAACTCCTCTTCTGGTACCATGTGGGATCATAACATCGTTCCCACTACGGGATATTTTGTTTCCCAAGTTCACAATACCGTTGTCACGTCAGTTCCAACCAATCCGACCGTTTGTGTAGCATCTTCAACTCTGGTTGCTAGTGCCGTTACGGCATCTTCCATCGTAACTACTGTTGCTGGCCCGTCCCGTGGTCCAGTACATAGTGGTTAGTTAGCACATGCTGCCAGAGTTATTCATCCTGCAAGCAGTGCCCCGCCTTCTTCTGATGCCATTTCAACAAGGGGGGCATATTCTCAATACTTGCATGCTGTCCAAAATCCAGGCGCGCAAGGCCCTTATTATGACCCTATAGGTCATCATTTGTACACCTCCTTGCCAGCTCAACCCGTTGTTGAGGCTTCCGTCCCGTTGAATGTCGCCTGGGGTACCACTGGTTATGGTGGTGGCCAATTCCGTCTGGATCAAGGGCAGCCATACCAAGGACCATCATACTAAGGTTAGCCATCTTACACGCAGCCTAATTATGGGCAACAGTATTATGGCCAAACCTATCCAGGGCAACCTGGAGGCTCACAAGGACAACCCTCCCAGGGACAACCTTTGGCCTATGGTGGTCCGTCTTTTACCTATCTTGGGCAACCTTCTAGAAACCCGAGACAACCTTATGCTCAAAAAGGACAACCTGGAGTCCAGCAGGGATACCCTTCGGGTCAACCCTATGGGAATCCGGGACAACCTTACGCGCAACAAGGAAAACCTGGAACCCATCAAGGATACCCTTCTGGGCAGGGTGGTCAGCCTTACATGCAGAAAGGCCAGCCCATTGCTTAGCCTAGTCAACCATCTAGTCTGCAAGGACAACCCTCGGTTGCATAAGGACAACCGAACACCCAACAAGCTCAACCTTATGGGCAAGTAGGACCGTCCCAGATCCAACCACGACAACCTTCTGGCCAGATGGCCCAACCTCAGTCTTCCCAAGGACATCTCTCTGGGCCTGCTCAACTGGGCATGTAGATGGTTCCTGCTTCTCAAGCTCAACCCGGTTATCAACCCCAGACTCAAACTGGTCTCCAACCGCAAGGTGGGTTTCAATCCCAACCTTCTTACCAAACACAGCCTGGTTCCTAGGCCCAATATGGAGCCCAACAACCGTATGGATACCAACAACCCCAGGGGAAAAATCAGTTTGCCCCGTATCAAAATTATCAACAGTTGCAGGCTACTCCTTATCAAAATTACCAGCAACCAAATGTTGCTCCTGCAGGTCAGTATGGTAACCAATGGGGCGCTGGGGGGCAGATCTAGAATCAACCATCCAGTTATGGATATAACCCTTATGGACAGAGTTCCTATGGACAAGGTCCTTTTGGACCTGGTTCGTTCGAACAAGGTCAATGGGGGCAACCAGCAACTCGGTGGAACTCTGGCCCTACCTCATATCCGCAACTGCAGATGTCCTTCAACCCTCAGCTACCATTCTTAGCAACATTGGAACTGCCCGATGTGTCGAAATTAACCAATGGTCCTATCTTGCATAATCCACAATGGCCGCCAGTTCCAACCAAGATACTCAGCGATTGCCCCAAGTTTGACGACAAAGCTGGAGAGGATCCTCAAGCCCATGTAATGACTTACCACCTTTGGTGTTTGTCTAATTCATGGCTTAACGATTCAGTTTGGCTTCGCCTGTTCCAAAGGACTCTCACCGGCTCCACTGCTAAATGGTACATTGAATTGACCCGTGCGTCTTTTCAAGATTTCAATTCATTGGCAATGGAATTCCTCACTCATTTTCAGTTACCCATTTGGTACGAGACAGGAACGCATCTCCTTACATCTCTCAAGAAGGACACAGCTACACACATCTCTTATCATATAAATGAATGGAGAAGGCGTCGTCGGTTGATCAAGTTTTGGATTCCTGATCAACTCCTCACCGATTGGTTCACAACTTCCTTTGTCCCTAAGATCTCATGGGATATTGCTATGGAAGCTTGTGTGACTAAAGAGCAAGCTATCGCGTGTGCCTAGTACCTTGACTTAGTTTATTCTTAGTCAGGTACTTTATATGAGTATTTTCCTGATGCCCCTAGACCCGGTACATCCAAAGCTCCACCAAATCCATCTGTTGATGGAGTTATTGGCTCTGTGAATCCAGCGTCAAAAAAATCATCCTCGAACCCTGGGAAGCAAAAATCGAATGCTTCTAACGAAAACACTTCTCAGGGTGGTTCTAATTCTGGAAGTACTTCCGAGGTTAACGCTGTCCTATCCACCACAGCGAACAAGGCCTCGAAAGGAAAGAAAAAAGGGAAATTAAAGAATAAGTCTGAGCAACCTAAACAGGATTCCTCCAAACCTCTAGCCGAGCAAGGAGCCAAGCGTAAACCAAAGTATCCTTGTCTCATCTGTGATGAGGATCACTATACCAAAGACTTCCCAAGGCGGTCCGAGGTTAGTCATTTGTTGAAAGGTGCTCCTGGGATTCCTGCGGTTCTGAAAGAACCTTTCCCCTCTCAACAGACTCAAATGGTGGCTGATCCATCTTCGTCTTCATCTCCCTTTGGTTCCCAAGTGTTCATGGCTGGAACCATTCCCGTTCATGTAACGAATCAGACAAAGGAATATCCGTCATCTGCCGGGAAGGAGCCTAAGGTCCCCTTGAGCACTCCTCCATCCAGTTTTGGTCCGCTCGACATCGAGAGACCTAGTACTGAGATGCCCATCCGACGCCCTCCAAAAGGAGTACTCCGGAGATCATCTTACAACCCAAATGATCGTGCTGCCCAGCACTATAGCATAGTTGAGGACTTAGCGCAGGCTCCGTCGGCTATGTCTGCTTTAGAAGTTCTCCAGAGCTTCCCGCCTCAGAGGAAGTCCCTGCTATTGGCCATCGGTGGCATCGACCCGGCAGATTCGGATTTGATCACCTTTGATCTCGAGAGCCATGTCCCAAGGCTGCCTCATCAGATCACCTTCCTCATACAAGTCGTCATCAATTTGAAAATGATCCAGTGTATGGTTATTGATGAAGGCGCGTGAACTTGCATCATGTCTATTGCTTGTTGGAAAGTGATCAGGTCTCCGAATTTGAGCCAGTCTCCTTCAACGATTTCCGATTACTTTAGAAGGGAAAAATATTGAAGTGGAAGTTGAGGTCGTTGACGCAAATCTTACTTACAACCTCCTTCTGGGCCAGAGATGGACATATTCCATGCATGTCATGGCTTCGTCCCTCTTCCGTGTCATTCGTTTCCCTCACCAGGGGAAAATTGTCACGGTAGACCAGCTCTCCTTCTTCGCTTCTTCTTCTGAAGGCAATGTGCCTTTCGTGGAGCATACCTCCATCCCTTTCAAGAGTGTGGGAGCTGGGCTCTTCAAAGATCCCGTCCTCATGGGTGTTTTTTCACTCCCACCTCCAAACCTCGCCTCCATCAGTATTATTTCAGTTCGTTCTGATCCTTGGGTCCTTCCTGCCATCGACCAGATAGAATCATGGGGCGAGAAGATGCCGTTGAGTCTCGCCGAGCTCAACTACATTGAAGCTGCTGTATCGGCTCCTCCTGCTGAATCTGCTTCTTTAAGTGGAGCTCTTGATTCATACGAATATTCCCCTTGGCTTGGAGAATGCGCCTCCTCAGACCCATTAAAGGAAATATTTCCTTCTGACGAAGCCATCATAGAGACCATGTCTCTCGAGGAACCTCCATGGTTCAATCTTCATCATCGTTCCTCGTTTCTCCCTACCCTTCAGGAAATGTTGGCTTGTCTCGAGCGGTTTGCTCCGTGTCTCCCTTCACAACCTCTTCAGACACCTATTCAGGTCTATCAAGTATCTTCTGAACGGAATTTGGGGAAAATTATGCAGACCCAACCTATCGACATCTCTGTCAAGCTAGGGATTGTCGAGCACATTTACATAGGAGTCACTTGCACTCTTGAGGAAAGTCAAATCTATATAGCTCTTTTTCACGAGTTCCATGATTTCTTTGCATGGTCTTATGAAGAGATGCCCGGCATTGATCCAAACATCGTAGTGCATGAGATACCTACGTATCCAGGAGCCAAACCTATTCGTCAGCGTTTACGCCCTATGCACCCTCGCAAGGCTGCAGCAATCAAAGCGGAAGTTGAAAAACTTCTTAAAGCTGGTTTCATTTACCCTATCCCACTCACAGATTGGGTCTCGAACATTGTCCCTGTGGATAAAAAGCAGGGTACTATTCACATCTGTGTTGATTATCGCGATATTAACCGAGCCTGCCCAAATGATAACTACCCCACACCTTTCATTGACCAACTCATTGATGAGTGTGCTAGGAGTGAGATATATTCGTTCATGGATGGCTTTTCTGGCTACAACCAGATTAGTATCGCACCTGTCGATCAACACAAGACGACCTTTATCTGTCCGTGGGGTATTTTCGCATATAAAAAGCTCCCTTTCGGTCTCAAGAATGCCGGTGCCACTTTTCAACGTGCGATGTCTTATGCCTTTCATGATATCTGGCACATTGTACAACCTTATTTGGATGACCTTCCCGCTCATTCAGCTAAGCGCCAAGACCATCCGTCACATCTCCGCGAAATTTTTCTCTGCTGTCGACATTACAATATTCGACTTAATCCGCATAAATGTGTCTTCTGCATAGAATCTGGTCGACTTCTCGGGTTTATCGTCTCCCGAGAGGGCATCCACTTGGATCCCCTTTAAGTCGAAGCCATTTTGAATCTTCCTCCCCCTGCTTCTTTGCGGCAACTGCAGAGTTTACAGGGCAAAGCAAACTTCTTACGATGATTTATCCTGAATTATGCCGAGGTGGCAAAAGGTTTCACGCGGTTACTCAAGCGCGACACCCCGTTTCGATGGGATGTCATAGCTGAAGAGTCTTTTGCACATATTTAAACTCTTCTGGTTTCTGCCCCTTTGTTGTGGCCTCCGAATTATCATCGCGATTACATGTTGTATCTGGCTACTGTTGATACCACCATTGGCATGGTTCTGGTTCAGGATGACGGTGATGGCACTGAACACGTTATCTATTACCTTAGCCGCAATTTGTTAGATACAGAATCTCGATATGCTTATGTCGAGAAGTTGTCCCTAGCCGCGGTTTGCGTTGTTCAATGCTTCCGTGATTACATCTTATTGCGTACCACGACAGTAATCTCTGATTGCAACCCTATGACCTACATTCTGTCATGTCAGTTGCTGGGGGGCAAATACTCGAAGTGGATAGTCATCCTCCACGAGTTTGACTTGGAATTTACTGCTGCCAAGTCTAAGAAATCACTTGTCTTTGCTGAAATTTTGTGTTCTTTGCCATCTACTGCTGCCTCCTCTCAATTAGAGGATTCCATTCTAGACGAAACTCTCTTCCTCATTAGCACCCTCGATCCCTGGTACGGGGATATTATTGTCTACTTGCAGACGTCCTCCTTCCATCCCGAGACCTCTAAGGATGCTCGCCGACGGATCCGACATCAAGCCCAACCATATCGCATCGTTGGGGACACCTTGTACCATCTCGGTGTTGATTTTGTTCTTCGCCGATGCTTGACTTTCGAAGAAGCAGAGAGAGTTTTGAATGGCTGCCACTCTGGTGCGTGTGGTGGTCACATGTCTGGATATGCCACCACACAGAAAATTCTCCGTGCTGGCTATTTTTGGCCCTCTATTTTCAAGGATTGCATTATTTTAATCCGTTCATGTCATGAGTGCCAAATTTACCAATGGAAGATGCATGCACCCCCTGCTCCATTGCACCCCGTTGTAACCATCGGCCCTTTTTCCAAATGGGGCATTGATTATATGACCTGTAACCCTTGCTCGACCAGGGGGCATGGGTACATCATCGTTGTTGTTGTTTATTTCACGAAATGGGCCGAGGCGATGCCTACATTGTCTGAAGACGGTCACACCGCGGCGCAGTTTTTGTTCAACCATGTTATTTTGTGGTTCGGAGTACCCCAAGCCATCATCACTGATCACAGAAAGCATTTTCGTAATAACATGATGACCGAGTTAACAACCCAGTTGGGCCTCAGGCATGATAGTTCGACCTCGTACTATCCTCAGGCAAACGGTCAAGTGGAAGCTGTGAACAAGTTTTTGGTCACGATGCTTCAATGAACTGTTGGCATGCATAAGTCTAATTGGCATCTGATGTTGTTCTTTGCTTTGTGGGCCTACCGTAACTCCGTGAATGATGCCACCAGTTTCACTCCCTTTCAGTTAGTTTACGGAATGGAGGCTACCCTTCCTATTGAGTGTGATATTCCTTCATTAAAGATAGCCATCGAATTGCTCCCTGATACTACTCCAGTAGAAGAGCATCTTCTCTACTTAGAGCAGCTGGACGAGACTCGTCGTCTAGCCTCCTTAGCTATTGAAGCTCAGAAGAAGCGAGTGAAAACTCACTTCGATAATACTGTTAACCCCCGCTCTTTCATTGAGGGAGACTTAGTACTGCTCTATGATCAAGCTATCGATAAGCTGGGGGCAGCAAAATTCGAGCCTATGTGGCTAAAGCCCTACATTGTGAAAAGAGTTTTGCAAAAAGGAGCCTACGCACTTATTGATTATGAATGCAATCCCCTGGATAAGCCTCGAAATGGGATTTATCTGAAAAAATACTATGCATGAGTCCAGGCACTCTCTTTTTGTATATACGTGTGCTTTCAACAAGTGTGTTGTGTGTGCACGTTTTTATATTTTTGTCTTGGTGTGTCGGCGTGATTGTCGCTTATTGTGTCTTTTTTCTTCTTGGACAAATGTCTGGATTACCTTACATCGGTTTCGCTGATGGTGCCTCCCGCAGTACACACAACTTGTCATCTGCGACATGGGTGATCTATGATCCTCATGGTGAGTTAGTAGACATTCAAGGGGTTTGTCTAGGTTGTACAACAAACAATGTTAATGAATATAGTGTTGTGATTGAATTATTAGCTGAGGCGATTAACCTCGGCATTCGAACATTGGTTGTGAACTTGGACTCTCAGCTTGTCGTCCACCAACTCAACGAGCGTTATTCCGTCAGAGACCATCGGATTTTAAGGTTGTATTTACGTGTTAAGTTATTAGAAAGGGATTTTGGTTTCATTACTTATCAACATATTCCAAGATGACTTAATACGTTAACCGATGCATTAGTTAATTATGTGTTGGACAGGCATTTGCATAACATGTAATTCAACATAATACAAAGAAGCATAAAGTACAATAGACCATAAAACATATGTATATATATGTGTGTGTCCAAAATGTTTGCACCCCATGCATCATCAAAAAATAATACATGTTTGTCTGAGTACATCTGGAGACAACATGTCTCTCAAAAAATATGCATGAAAAGAAAAGCCTAGATATCTAGTCTCGGTGGTGCTCATGGTCGCACGTCACCGCTCACACTAAACACCTCAGGAGCCAGTGGATGCAAGTTGGCACCCCCATTGTGTGCCTCTAGTATGCTAGCGGGACATCCGCTAGCCGAGCGTAATCTGGAATCCCTCGAGTGATAGCCTCGAGATTTTGAATAAGCTCCCCTCTATCACCACCCTCCTCCTAAGGACCTGCTCCTGTTGTTGCTGTGACTGGGTGTCTCCTCGCAATGGGAGACATGTCAGCTGGACGCTCTGGGCTGACATCTGCATATGCATATAAAGGTCATTAAGACAAGCATGTACTAATAAAAAAATCATAAAAACACAAAATCAAAAAATGAGGTCATACCGATCTCCTCGTCCCAGTCCTCTCCCTCCAGCAGGGGAAGGTCAGGGTCTCCAGTGAAGTCTGTCCCTGCATACGGCCAGTCCTCCACCACAATCAGTTGGTGGCGAAGCCACCCGAAAAACTCAGGTCTAAAGGACATCTGCTGACCGCCACCACCCCTCGGCATCAGTGCTGCCCATCGAGCCATCCTCGGCTCTCGAGGTGCTGGGTCTACAACAAAGGCCCCTTGGCCCTAGAAGCTTGGCACGTGTTCCAAGAAGAATGTCACCAAGATGGAGCCATATCCGAACTGTTGTAGCTTGCCCTGCTTGGCTTTGGTCAGCTGCCTCTTCATATTGGTCGTCACTGCTGACGCCCAATTGAAGATCGTCGGACTCAGACACTCTGTCGCCAGGATCAAATGGTTCTTTGTAGCCTCGTGGGGTGCTTGTGCCCCCATAGCTCGTGTGATGGTAAACAACAATGCTCTCAGGGTCAAGTCCGGAACGGTGGGGATATCCACCTTCGAGCTGCCCTGCCCGTATCTAGCACCTGGACAAACTCGGGCCTTCACCTCCTCCATCTTCTCTCCAGATGGTCTACTACTGGTCAATCGAGGTACCGGCCCCCGTCGTGACAATCCAGTGAGGATGTAGACATCAGATACGTCTAACTCCAACACTTGGTCCCGTATTCGGAACACCTATTCCTGTACATCCCATAAGTCGACCAAATACTGTAAAAGCTCTGGCTGAGCTCGCAAATAGGATAGCATGAAAAATGTCTTGAGCCCACATGCTCTAAGTGCCTCCATGCAGTCCTCATCTGCTAAGGCCAATGGGTCTACTTGGTCATGTTCCCGTTCTTTCCACACAATCACCATCTTTGTGTATTTCCCTACAAACACAAGCCAAAATCATGAATTAGACTCTTACATAACTTGGAATTGCAGGAAAAAGGTTTTAAATTTGTTAAAAGTTTGCCTAAAAATCCGCGTGGCCGTTGGCGCGACTGTTTCTAAAACAGTCGTGCCCATGGGCGTGTGCACTATGGGAAAATTTCCCCATTGGCGCATGTCCGTGCCCGAAACTCGCGCCAATGGGCGCAACCCCTAAAATTAAAATCCTCCCTATAGGGGATAAAAAATCAACTTAAAACAAATTCTAAATGGAGCTAAGGACAAGACCTCTTACCTGACACTGATGACGCTCCAAATGGTCCACTGGATTTGTCACAATTGCCAACTGAAGGTCGCACTCAAAAAGCCCTAATGTCGCTCTCCAAAGGTAAGAAGCGAAAAGTATTTTTTTAATTTACCATTTTCACCATTTTATAACTTTTTGACCCCTAAATAGGTTTTAAAAGTCAATTTATGGATATTTTTATGAATATTTGCGTCGAAAATGGATTTTACGCCGATTTCTTGTGCAACGACAGGTGTTTATGCATCTTTGGTGGCGAAATGAGTTGTATTTTATACTTTTTCGGAATCGGTAAATACATGAAAAAGTCACTTTGGAGTCATGTTTTTCTCTTTTCTGACTCTCTAAACGTGAAAAGAATGCTGAGTTGGTCCTCTCAACTCGTTAAACGGAAATGAGAGGCAGTCGTCTTTAAACCCTTTTCCGACCGTTTAAAAATGAAAAGATCGTCGGACCCTTTTCGTTTCTGGTTCGTTAACGGTCATGAAGTGACATGGTTTTTATCACTTTTTTACTTTTTCAGATCAGAATCACTACTTATGAAAAGTACTCCTCGGTCTTAATGATCGGGCGGTTCTTTCGGGCATGGTTTTATACTTTTTCGGGCTCGAGAGACACAACTTTATGAAAAAGGCCACCCCTAGAGTTTCCTTTTCTCTGTCTTTTCAAACTCTCTAAACATGAAAAGACGCTGATTTTTTCCTTTGTCAGGCTCGTTAAAACTTAATGACATCGGGTTCCGTCATGATGACACCTCCCAAGCATATGCTATCCTCGTCAAGCTTTTCATCCAAAAATAACTGGGGTACTCGCCAGAAATGGTGGGGGAATAAAGGAACCACAATCATCGTCGTGTCGATAGTATGTCGCTCTTGAACATGGCACTTGTCTGCATTCGTGTCTGGGTGGGGACATCTCATCTTGTTTTACACTTGCCTCCATGGGTTTGGGTTATCCTGTTTGACCTTTCATCTGCTCATCGTCTTGTCACCATGACCCCTGATCATTTGATGTCAAATACTGCCAAGTCCACTTTCGTGCCGCCGATATGTTCAAGACAAGTTGACCTATGCAGAATACTCAACCTCCCTCTGATACCTCACACAAAATATTTTATCCTTCTATGTCTCGTGTCAATGATGTGGGAAACAATTTGGCCCACCTTCGATCAAGGTCACTTCCTGTCGACTTCAGCACATTATCCAGGAAGTTGACTTAGAGACTCCCTTCAGGTACCTTGGAGCCTGCATGCCTCAATGGCAAGTTCTTCGTGTTCGACACGAGGTTTTCATCATTGACCTCCGATCGGATGATTCTACGGGTGTTCGACACTGGCTCACTGATTCACGCAGTGGATTGTACCTATAGTACCTTAAGAAACATTGTCATTGTTGGTGGTACCTCTCGCATCTGTTAACAATTTTCATCATTGACTGGTAATCAGACGATGTTCCTGCATGTTCAGCTTCGACTCCCATATTCGCATGCTTGAACTTGTACTTTGTTCGAGTCGAGATGGAGTGCAAGACCCTGGATTTTGTCTGTTGCGATCTAGGTTGCATTTTGTGGATTATTATAATCACTACATGACTCATTCACTGGATGGCTGCAACCATGCCTGAGTCTATTTATCGATCCTCAGTGGATGGCTGCATCCATACCTTGGATCCAGATTTTTATGTACTCTGCTATGGATGGTGCGCCCATACCATGTACATCATGTACTTGAGATATCAGTTGTACTTTGTGCAGGTTCTCCAGTGGCCGTGTTTTCAGTAGACCATGTTCTTGTAAAGCATTTCACCCCTCTCTCTCTCGAGCTTCATGCTTTAGGGGGAATCTGTTACACAGTATTTTGTCACCGTCCCTGTTACCCCTTCTCCCATACATTGGAGGACCTATTTCGGGACCTGTGAGAAGTGACATAACCTGAAAACACCTGCATTGTATCCCCTTGAGTATGTACTCCATATGCTCTGAAGACACCTTTTGTAAAATACCCATAAAAATAGTCCTTTTTCCATTGGCGATTTTCCACAGTGTATCACTCACGCCAATGGGGGAAATCCTTCAAAGAGGGCGCACCAGCTGGTGCTTTGTGTCAGAGTCACACTAGCGCCAACCCAGTTGGGTAAAGCTTTTAACAAACAAACTTCTGAAGGTTCCTTCTAACCTATCCATGAACTGATTCCAGTTTGAGTTAGTTCAGTTGGGCTTCATATCTCCCAAGGATGGAAGTAGTTCTCCACCTCTCATGGAAGCTTCCTAATGATAAGGACAATCCCATGAATCTGGTGGATGGTCTTATCTACTCCTCCTACCTCTATATAAGCTTGTTCTTTCACCTTTGACAAGCTAGTTAGTAATTCTACTTTTCAAGCTCCAAAATCTAAGTCCCAAAGTCTGAGAATTGCTAAGCTCATGTTACAAGAGGCCTTGTTCATCCCTATAAGGCTATATCTTTAAGGACGAGATCCATGTCCAAGTAATCAAGGAGAGAGAGGATTTTTCCCCATCCCCTACAAGCTTTGCAAGGCATGTGTTGCTGATCACCCAGCCAAAGGAGGATTTGACGTCAGAACTTGGTTGTATTCTCTTTTGTTTATCAATAATAATAGACGAATATCATTATGGTTCCAATCATGTGTCTTTATAATGATGTTTGAGTTGTATCCTTTCTGACTAATACATAGTTGCATTTCTTGGATTTTATGCTTGTATTTGTCTTGTTCTTTGCATGTGCAGGCGTCTATTCACGAGGATCGTGAGGATTGTGACCAGCTGAAGTGAAAGAATGGAAGCGACGACTCTTCTATGAATACTAGCGTTGGATTCAACGTAGGCTCTCATCCTTAGCCTTTACTTCGCAATTAGGAACCTGCGTGTTAGCATTGTTTGATTGTTGCTAGACCCCATTTAGGCTAGTGGGATCGCCTCTGTTTGCAGAGGGGATTTACCTATACAACAGAGCCTACACCTTCCTTGACTGTCTTCTAGCTTCACGATCCACTCGTACAACTCAGAGGGGAAGGATGCAAAGAAAATTTTGTGGATTTCCATATATAAGTAGCAATCTAACCACTCTTCCTTTGATAATCGCAGATTCCTGTTTTCCTGTGCCGCGAACTCATGAATATTTCTGTCCAACCACTCTTCAATTCCTTTCTCTATCAGATTACAGTAATACGACATCAGACATCTCTTATGCAGATCCTGGTCCCAACAATGGAACCATTTTTTGGCTTAGTGGGGCATGACCCAGGTTTAGAGTTAATTTAGCCAAACAAATCTTGGCACTACTAGCCCTTTCGGCAACAGTCCGTGGAGCGCGGACTAAGGTCTCACCCGAAGTAGTATGGGAGGGTGTTAGAGCTAGGTTTCCACACCCTAAAGATGTCTGATGAGGTCATGTGGTCCGCTATTTGAACCTGCACACAGGTTGCTTAGCGCACTTTCCCACACCACGCAGCTTGATGTACTGCCTTCGCGCAACCCTAACCAGGGGCTAAACACCGCGCTTTGCATTATTACCCAATGTCTTACTGGTATTCCAATGTTAGTTGATTATCTTATCCTACTTACGTGCTTTCAGTTATACTTAAAAATATAAATCATTCATACAAGTGCGCAAAGTAAATAAACAATACATTTGAAAAGTATATCAACCATGTATTAACCCAAGTACAGATACACAGAATTATGAAAAAACTTATCTTTATTAATTGCTTCTTCGGTTACATACTCGAATCTGCCCTGTGCACTCAGCTGCAGACTACTAGGCCTTTGCGTACTCAGTTGTGGAGCCTTCTCCTACTCTATGACCCAAAGACACACTTCACTTCGTTACTCAGAATCTTTTTCTTCTCATCTTCTATTATCTATCTCCTATCTACACTTAGAGACTCACTCTATTATACAATCCCATGGTCTGCGGACCATGGGTAGGTCTATCCAACCGAAATTACATTACAAAACTAGGGTAGAAAACCCTGTGACTCTATCATACTTTCACGCCCTGCGCCCGCAATTCGTGGAGCTTTACAACAAGATTGGGTCAAAACTTTGGCTTTGAGCCCCAAAACATGCCTTGGGGGGATTCCATGCCCAACAAGTACCTACTAAGCTACATAAATAAACACTCCCTCTTAGCGCGGGAGTTACTTCCAAGAATAGGAAGTAACTCATCATCATCATCACTACTCACAACACTTGCCCATCTCTTGGCGCTCATAATTTCAACAATCCATGTTCTATAAACTATGCCTCTCTCGGAAGTGTCACTTTCACTGCTGGAAGAACCTCACTTCTTATTCTTATCCTGTAATGTCTTCCACTCTCTCCATGATTCCTTCTTGGTGGCTATAGGATCACCCTTGCTCCACACTAACCACACACGCTTCCTAGACTGCAAAGTCTCCCTTTGAATCTGCAAGGTCCCTCTAGAACTTTACTCCCTCTGAGTCTCTGGAATCTGGACCTTCTCGAGAACTTGTATATGCTCCTCTGAAGCCTGCACCTGCACCTGATTCTCTGGAACCTTCACCTAATCCACCTACTTCTCATTATCCATAGGCTTGCTTGTCAGCCTATATAGACCATTCTCTCTAACTCCAATCACGATACCAGCAGAGCTAGATCTTGTAGGCCTGAGTCTTGCCTTCCCATCCTGGAACAATACCTCAAACCCATTCTTCTCGATCATCAAGATAGAAATCAATCTATATTTGAGTCTTGGTATGAACAATACATCCTCAACCCACATCACTCGTCCTGTCTCCATCCTGAATGGCACAACACCCGATCCTTAGATCTCCTTTTGACTCTTGTCACCCAACACCATGTGCAACTTCGAGTCCCATTCAAATATTGTCTCAAAAACTTTGTGTGACCTTCTCATATATTTCATCACACCACTGTCCATGTACCATCCATCCTCATCGAAAATACCCTGTGAGAAATGAGAGATCATGGAAAAGTCCTCCTCCTCCAATCTTCCGGTGAGATCATTTATCTCAAAAGAAGTGGCAACACCAACGACCTGCTTTACTTTCTTTTTCTTGTCATCTCCCTTCTTCTTCATCGTACATCTCGATGAAAAATGAACCATCTCACCAAATTTGAAACACTTAACCTTACTCAAGTCCTTCTTCTAGTTACCCTTCATTTGCACTGCAAGTGCCACGTCATCATCCAAAGTCTTCTTCTTTGGATGAACATCCTTGTCTCGCAACATTTCTTGAATGAAGTCATCCCACAACCTATTCGAGTCAAGCAACTTCTCTATGGCAACAATCCCTTTGATGAAGGGCTTACATTCCTCGGTGAACCCTTTCAAGGAAATCCTCACCATATGAAATAGTCACACCAACTACAACAAGCTCATCTTTGACCTGAGAAAATATCATCAGATATGAAGTCACACCTTCACCCTTTATCATCTTTGTGGAATTCAAATTATCCTCTAATACCAATACTTGGTTCTCGTTCTTATTCCGGAACAAATTCTAAAGAGCCATCCACATCTCATGTGCAGTGTTCTTCCCAGAAAAATGAGGTATTAGGGAATCCTTCACACCATATAGGATGATCAATCTCACCCTCGTATCCAAATCCTCGTACACTTGCATCTCCTTTGGGTCAGTTGGGTTCTTGATGGATTTCTCGGAAAACTCCTAGATCACGGTGACCTATAAGACCGACTTGATCCTTTCCTTCCATGGACTATAATTGGACAACCCCTCCAACCTGTCCTCATACTGGATACCAACCTGCAACTTCGAAATTGTCACCTACAATGTGACCAAATCCCTCTTAAGCTATATTTAGTTGTACACAACTATGATTCACTAACTTCCAAATTAGCTTAGACATGCTTTGATACCATGTTGAATTTCCATGATCTTGGGTCTAGGTAAGAATCTTGGAATCTTTGACGCTACCAAATCAACAAATCTCAACAAGAACTACTTTGCACAATGGAAAATATAAATCAGTAAATCGCATATGCACAAGTATACACAATTTTTAACAAAATATTGTACAATAATGTACAACCCAATATTCATTATATTAAACCAATCTGAATAATACAAGAATATACGGAATACAAGATAAAATGACAAACTTTGCTGCAACTTCTATGTCATATATTGTCTTGTCGGTCCTTCACTCTTGTATTGCTCACTAGCTACCCCTTAGTCCTTCAAAGGAAAACACATCGAGACTGCAGGAGGGCTACCACCTAACACTGCTGCAAGTCACTTCTACTACATGTACAAGGGCTCATCAATCTGCTCTCTAGGCTAGCCACTTCTCGAGCTCCAAATTTCCAGGCTGGAAGTCACCTTAGTCCATCAAGGTATTGCACTTCGACACCAATATTCACCCAACCTTCAGCTCCTTTTCATCACATCAAGAATACTCGTCTAGGGATACTTCGGGTAGCCAACACACTGCCTTCCACCAGGTCAATGGCACCCAATACTGCACTACAAGATCTTCACCAATGAAGGCTCTTGATCACCAAATAACGCCTCCATATTGGCTCCATGGGTTTCCATAAAACTGATCCAAATCTGGTCAACACGTTGACCCAACATAAGACACATATATTTCTCTAAAAATGTTGTCTTCTTATTTTTCCTAGCTCTGACTAGTTAGGGCATCTTAGACTATTGCAACAACCCTTAAACAATCACCAAAGAATCCTTAAATTACTGTGGTCTAGGTAAGGAAGGATACTCTCCACACAGGTTGTTGTTTTGGGCACTTAACAACCGCTAACACCTCCACACTATTCTGTTTTGGGTGGATAGGCTTACGACCTACCATAGCTCTGCGTTACCACTTCCAGCTCACCCAAAACAACCTTTCGTTGCCTCTTTTCTGCCCCCAACAAACCTGCAACACAACTCCTTGATCTCAGTGTCGTAGCAAGAGTCCAAGACCTACATACTAGCTCTCCAGACCCTTGAAATACCCTTCAAACAATCCTCCTTCTCTCATGCTAGTCCGCCTCTCCCTTGCTGTGTCTAACCCATAAAAATATCCTCCTCTACGAGATTTTCTATTGTGTTATGTTGCACTTTTGGATGAGGAATAGTCCTCCCACTCACCTTCTATTTATACATAAATTAAGGGATTCTAAAACATCACATTAGGGATTCCACAACTGTCATATGTCATCTTTACACCAAGACAACCTTGGCACACATGTGTAAAACCCATAATTAATATTCAAAAATTCATATCTCCACTTCTACAACTCGGGATTCGACGATTCTTGAAGTGTTGGATTTTCATTTATACCCTCTATAGTCTCATGCCGTCACATGTAGAAGCGTGCTCATGGAAATTCCCAAATCATGACTTGGTGCAAAACCCCTTACTTGGGTTCCAAGTCCACAAGAAACCCTTGTGGCACTTTTCCCTCCAAGCTTGAACCCTAGGGCTTGGAGTACTTCCCAAGCTACAAAAATCAACATGCTTCTCCATGAGACCCCCCGATAGGAGGGGCTGTGCCCCCCGTTTGACCCCATTTCTGCGCCCTATGCAATGAACAGGGGGGGTTATCACCCCCCCAATGACCCCCTCACGCATGCGACTAGTCGTGGAAAGAATATAACACACACCCAACATTCTCCCACTTGTTGCTTTCTTTTCCACACAAGGGATCATAGGAGAGCTTAGTCATTGGTCCAGCCCTGCAACGACCATTGTTTCTCTACACCAATAAAACTTCTCAGTGCTCACAAACTTCGTCAATGAATCTGCAACATTCTTCAAAGTGGCCACCTTCACCAACAATACATTTTTTTCCTCAACCATATCCCTCACAAAGTGATATTGAACATCAATTTGTTTTGTATTTGAATGATAAACATGGTTCTTTGCCAAGAAAATTGCACTTTGGCTATTACAGTCTATCCTTATAGCTCGCTGTATTAACCCCATACTTGAACATAATCTTTGCAACCAAACTGCTTCCTTTCTTGCATGAGTGGCTACAATGTATTTTTCTTCTATAGTTGAAAGTGCCACTACAAACTGTCTCTTGCTCATCCAACTGACTGCACCTCCAAATAGGTTAAACACATACACACTTTTAGATCTTCTTTGATCCAAATCTCCAGCCTAGTTTGCATCAACAAAGCCACAAATGTCCAAAAATATGTCCAATCTTGGTCTTCCTTGGTAGCACAAACCATAATCACTAGTGCCACACAAATACTTGAAAAGCTACTTCACTACTGTCTAATGCTCCTTCCTTGGTTTTAACATAACCTACTCAATACTCCCACTGCATGTGCAATGTCTGGTCTAGTACAAACCATTGCGTACATCAAGCTATCGATTTCACTTGTGTATGAAACACGGGACATGTCCTATTCCTCTTCTTGTGTCCTGGGACACTATTCAACTGATAACTTTACACTTACAAGAATAAGAATCTTCACCGATTTACCATCCTGCATATTAAAACCTTACAATATTATTTCAACATACTTCCTCTGGTTTAACTAGAGCTTCCTCTTTGCTCGATATCATTTAATTTCCATGCCCAAAATATAGTTTGGAGCACCAAGATTCTTCATGTCGATTTTGAAGGGAAATTGGGTTTTAAAATCCTGGATAATTTCTTTATCATTTCCAATCAACAACATATCATCCACATACAAGATCGGATAAATAACACAGTCACCGATTAATTTAAAATACACACAATGATTCACTTTGCTTATGGTGAAGCCAAGTCCCCATATATATGTATCAAATTTATGATACCACATACTTGGTGACTGTTTTAACCAATACAAAGACTTTTTTAACTTGCATACCAGTTCTTTCTTTCCCTTCACCACAAATCATTCAGGTTACTCCATGTAGATCTCTTCTTCCAGATTGTTGGCTTGAGGGGGCCTGACCCAGGTTCAACATTATTTAGCCAAACAAATCCCTACACTAATAGCCCTTTTGGCATCATGTCGTGGAGCGCAGACCAAAGTCTCACCCGAAGCAGTATGGGGGGATGCTGGAACCAAGTTTCCGCACCCTGAGATGGTTGTGATGTCGTTTGATCTCTTCTATCCTGCCTTTGCGCAGGTGATCTCGCTGTAGGGCTTGTAAGATAAACCCTCTATTCCAGCTTTCAATACCTTCGCGAAAGTACACGATCGACCTTCACACAGCTCTAACCTGTAGCTTAGGTACTTTCCCGCTGCTATAACAGCGTGTCATGCAAATTCCTCGATTATCCTAAGTGATTTGCTTATCTTGTCAAATACTTAATGTTATAACCGCGTAAGCAGATATTCGTGATTGCGTTCAATTATTTAATGTAATTTCACTCATTCACGCATCATATAAGCATAATAAAGGAAATCCATACACAAAATATCCAAACCCATCAACAAGAAAAATACACAAAAATTGCAGAATAACTCCTTTTATTAATATCTTCCAAGTATTACAGATTTTGTTCACCTTGTGCACATAGCTGCACGGGTCTGCGCACTTAGCTGTGGACTTCTACCTTAGGCCTTTTTGCACTCAGCTACAGAGCCTCTACCTACGCTACAACCCAAGACTTAGACTTCTTGCTCTAAACCTATGACTCTCTTCCTCGTGTTATGCTATTAACTACTTAGAGCTTATCTCTTTTTATACAATCCCATGGTTCGCGGACCTGTTGTGGCCACCAACAACCCCCCTCCTTATGAAGTGCTATTACTAATACTAAATAAGTGGGGACCCTTAGTAAAAAATTTAAAAAATCAATTAGTGTTATATTTCTTTTTTAGATGAAATTTACAACATCATGGACTTAGGGAAATACCTTTGGAGAATCTAAATTCACTCCTTAAGAAAGATCGCATTACACAAAGAATGATAGGATACCTTCTAAATAAGCCAAAATGATAAAAAACGCGAGATTGCGACGCGAAACTCCATCGCATCGCATGCATTAAGAAGCACTCACATTAAAAAACTTAAAATCGCCGATATGCGATATCGCACTTCGCACATCGCACATCGCAAAAGTCACATGAATTACACATAATGATTATAACGATTAAGCGATCTGCGATCTTGCGATCTTGCGATCCTGCGATCCGTGATCTTGCGATCCGCGATCCTGCGATCTTGCGATTTTGCTATCCTGCGATCGTGCGATTTTGCGATCAAGCAACCTTGTGATAGAACATCACGATGCAATTGCGGAAATGCGATACAACGATCTGCGATATCGCAAAGAAAAATCGCAAAAACCTCTCCATCGCAGTTGGTTCTGGCTCATTATTCGAGAAAACTTTTTAGGCCAAGAACTGGTCATGCGCTTTAATGCGAATTAATGAGTTGTTGCCAGTTGTTAATGAAGTATGGTGTTGTGTTTTTTGAAGAACTAGTTCACGTAAGGTGGTGTGTTTTGCATATCTTCGGCATTTAAAGTTTTCTTGTCGTTATTTTTATCATTACTTACACCTCAATTGCAAACTGTAGGAACAAAGGACGAAGCATTATACAGGGCAGTATGCAGGAAACTAAGAGGAGGAAAGATGGTACTCCAATATCCATTTCAGAAGGCACACCTAATCCACTTAAGGGAGAGAAAGAGTCGCAGAACTCTTCTGAGGCATCCAACAAAAATTTCTCATATCCAACCACGGTTGAATGGGTACTAAACGATGCTGATACCAGAAACAAAAAATTTAATGCTCAGGGTCAAGAGCTCATGGAATCACTATTTTTACAAATTTTCAGCTTTACCCGAAAAGAGGAAAAGGCGCAAGAGGCGAAAAACGCATCAGGGAAGCCTGGATCAAGAAACAGAGGCAGTTTTCGATGCGCGATTAGCGCTAATCGTGCATCACTAAGAAAACTTGATCGAAAAGGAAGGCTCCTAATTACTCAGTCACCTGCAAGCCCCGAAAATTGCAAGGAAGCAGCGATAGAAACAAACTGGAAACAGAAAGCTAAAGCAGAAGCAATCCGAGGGTTAACCAAGTTAAAATGGGATTATTACCAGGCATACATGGTAAAGCCACATATTCATTGGATGAATCTCAAGTATATTATCAATTTTGCTGAAAAGATAGTGCCAGCTCTTGCCGATTCAGTTTGCTTAACTCTAACAAAGACAGAAGACAGTCAGCTGACTCTACTCAGGCAAATACTGAAAGCTTGCGACGTTAAGGAGCAAATTTAGAGATAGTTAGATATTAGATTTAATTTTAGAAATAGTTTTACTTAGAAAAAGGACGGTCATTTAAACCGAATCCTGAATTTCTGTAAATAAGTTATTTAGTTAGTAGTATTTAAACCCTTCTCATGCATTTAGAGAAGGGTCCAGAAATTTATCAAAAACTTGTCCTCAGAACATGCACTTTTGCACCCTCAGAGGAGGTTTTGGTGAATGAATGGAACAGGGTTTATTTGATATTTGCATTTGATATCTGTTACTGATGTTGCACTTCTGTACTCTTAGTGGATGTTAAATCAAGGAGAGATAAATCAATTATCGCTTGAAGCTCATGAGTAGGACTAGTTATAAATGGTACTTTTATCTCTTAACCATTTCTGCTTATGCGTTAAAGTGATATTCAGTTTTCAGTTGTTTATATATTACAACGTGGATGCCTGAGTTATCATTTGGCACTTTTGTACGGTGATAGCTATTTATTTATGCTTAATGTATGAATAGCTCATTTATGCGATACGTTTTTCACAACTGTTTCGTCTAACTTCTTATACAAAGTAGTTCATCTTTATTGAATTCTTTTCTTATAATAGATGAATGATCTTTATTACCAGTTATTGTTTGAAATCTTTTTAGATCGCATGGAAGAAAGATCACACCCCAGGTTAGCATAAATTTTGATGTTTTTCTGTTTATTAGAATACAACAACATAACATTAGATTAGAATTAGAACATAAGTATTCCATTTAGAACATAAATACTCATCTTTCTCACACACACACATTGAATTGGGAAACTAGTCCCATATCCCCAGTCGGACCCGCTATACCAAATGGATAAGGAGCTGCCAACCAAGGTCCGTACCGGGCGGGTATCCCCCTTGTTGTAGACCCGATTTTCGGGGCCTTCAACATATTTGGCGCTAGAAGGAGGGCATGAACTATGAATGGCAAGTAAATCCAAATCAAAATACCATTCTGAGAGTAAATCACCCTCACCATCTCCCCCGACTTCTCCATTACACTTAAATCTTGAATTAGAAGTCACCGGAGCATCAACCGTTGCTACAAACCCTGACATTTTGGAACAATCTATTATTGAACCTCCTGAAGTCGAATATCTGATTCACAAACTTCAATGATTTTCCATTTCCCTCAAAGATCTGATAAATCTCAGGGCAACGTGACTTCACAGTATAAGCCTGCTCATCCCCTAACCAGATTAAAGAGTGAAAAGTTTGGTGTTCGGCCAACCGAATTACCTCTTCCCAAAAGGAAAAGAGCAAGAAAATCACCTAAAGGTTCTGACAACGAGACTCTTTCATCAACATCATCCATCTCAACCTCTTCACTGCGAAGTCAACCATCCACTCCTCCACTCCAGACCATTATCAATCCACCTAGTGGAATCCCTACAAATCCTCCTCAATCATCTGTGATCATAATATCCTCATCTTCCCAACCACATGGATCATCTTCTACACTTCCTCCTGCTAGCAGTTCAGCAGTGGCCCAGTCTCCATGGAACAACCCTGGGGCAGTCTTAATGCCCGCACCCTTGAGTCAAATGCCAGCCCATCTTGAGAAATGGCTGCCTAAGTTCAATCCTGAGGCAGTCATGCTAGCAGAAGAGCACATAAAAAACTTATGCTATCCATTAATCTCAATGGGGTTACTAATGAAGATGCTGTTGTTCAACTGTTTCCTTATACTTTGCAAGGAATAGCCAGATCGTGGTATTTCTCATTACCCTTTGGATCTATTACTAGTTGGGATATCTTCCAAGACCAATTCCTAACTAAGTTTGGTGACGACAGGTCTACGGCAACGTTAATCAACGACCTATCTAACCTTAGGGCTGAATCTAGAGAGCCGATCAAAGACTTCAATCTACATTTCAATAAAATTCTAAACAAAATTCCTACTGCTTCCCAGCCCAGCGAGGAAGTGTGATGTGAATGGTATATCACTGCTTTACCATCAAACATATCAATCTTCATGGACAGGGCCAATAAAATAACCTTAGCTGAAAACATGAAAGAAGCCATAGCAGTAGAAAAACGTATAATAGCCCTAGAGAAGAAGTTTGCGATAGAGGAACGAAAATCTAAAAAGGTCACCTTCAAAGAAGAGTCCAAGAAGAAACAAGCAAAATATCCATTCGATTTGGAGGGATTGCAAAAAGTTCTGAAGACCATGTCCAATGAAATGGTCGACATAAAAAGGCAAGTAGTAGAAACTTCTTCGAAAAGGCCCTACAGAGCTTTTAAAAGAGGCCCGTCCACGGATTCAAGGCCACCCAATGCTATTAAAAGTGCTGAATCCAAGGAAGAGGAAGAGGAAATTGCCACTGAAGGGCAAACCAATGATGAAGAAGTTATAGAATTACAAGGAATGTGGGATTTCATCCTCCCACAAGAAGAAGATCAAGAATTATTCCCAGTTAACACACGAAGTATAAACCAACTTGATCCTCCCCAAACTACCCCAAAGCCAAAGAGCACAAGCTCTGTAATAAAGGATAAAGTCGTAACAAAGAAAACGACATCTAAAGTGACTCAAACTAGCCCGGTCTAAATAGATTCACCTACTCCATCTAAAACACTGATAGTTTCGGATGAAATGGAGTACAATATCATAGGAGACATGAAAAATACTAGGGCCAACATCACTCTGTACAAATTGAGAAAGCTAAAGCATTAACAAAAGATAATGATGAAAGAATTACATGCTGTGCCAGTTGCACCTTTGCCTACCGCTGTAATTTCTCAAGCTTCTCAGAACATGGGAAGACCTCCAACTAATACGACGAACAAGATTGATCCAAATGACATCGCTTTAATTGGAGGAAGATCGAGATCTCATACTCCCCCTTTTCTCCTTACTTATGAAATTTTTAACAAAAATGTACATAATTGTTTAGTGGATTCAGGTGCATCATCGAATATTTTACCAAAGTCTATATGCACCAAATTAAACCTTCAAACACAGAAATCCGCTGTTCACATTTTTCAGCTAGATCGATCTCAAGTCGAAGTCATTGGCGAACTAAATCAAGTAACCATAAGGCTATCATCCAACCCAAAGGTATGTCAAGTTATTGACATTTTAGTCGCTGATATCCCTGAATTTTATGGCTTACTTCTTAGCAGGGATTGGTCAGAAAAACTACATGGATACTTCACAACTGACTAGTCGCACATGTGGCTGCCTTACAATGGTAAGCCAAATCAAATAAAATTTGAACGCGAATTACATCAGAAGTACATAGTAACAGAATTAGAGGGGGGAAATGAACCAGTAGCATATAATGGTAGCAGAATTGGCAATTACTCAGTGGATTCTTTTCTCGGCAATTTTAGTGCTCATACGTCACCTTATTTAGGACATTCTGTTTTATCCCAAGTTGAAACTATTTCTCAAACGGATAGTTCAAAATGTATCAATTTTTTAGATAGACCTATAAATAAATCTTTGTTTTGGAAATTATTTTTTGATGGCTCTAAATCTAATGAAGGAGCAGGAGCAGGATGCGTGCTAATTACTCCAGAAGGAGATAAAATCATGTTAACATGCAAGCTCGAATTTGATTGTACCAACAATACAGCAGAATATGAGGCTTTAGTCCAAGGGTTGTACAAAGCAATCGGGTTAAACATAAAGTACCTCCAAGTCTTCAAAGACTCTGAAATTGTAGTCAGACAGGTACGAAATACTATACATTGCTTATCAGGTCATTTAAAACACTATCAATCTTTAGTTCAAGATCTCACTAAGCATTTTATAGCATTCAATATTTCATCAATTCCCAGGCTCCAGAATGTAAGCGCCGACCTTTTAGCTAACGTAGCTTCTAAGCTCATTCCTTCTGAATATTTTAGTCCAGATAGATTCTCAATAGAATTAATCTTTAGACCATCTATTCTTGATAACATCACAAATTGGAGAATATTCAACGACGATCCTGATATCGTAAACTTCCTTACTTATGAAGGATCCTACTCCAACCAAATAATTGACGAAGACCAACATGATCGACAATTACAACAAAACAGTACTAACAATGCTATACCTAAATCAGTGGTCAAGTTAGAAGATCTGTACGATTTGAAAGATCGGTTTAAAAGGTCTACCAATTCAAAGCTCCAAAGTTCAACTTTGAATTACGAATTAGTAA
>APFE031229905.1:41981-57776 GCA_000404065.3 Pinus taeda
ATGTATTGTAACATTGAAAGGAACATAATGAAAAATCAAGCTGGTAGTCCTGGTTTTGGGATCCAGGGGAAAATATCTGTGTATATGTGTTTTATGTGTTATGCTCTCGCATTATTTATTTCCTGTGTTTTAGAATTCGTATGCAGGTAATTCTGTTCGGAATTAAAACCTACATTTGGTATCAGAGATGTTTTAGCTTCAAGGGGATGCCTTTGTTGCTGAGGGGTTTTTCTCGGGCCTGTGGTAGACCTTTTTCAGTGGGAGATCTATGGGATCGATTCTGATGGTGAAAGAAGATGGCGAGCAGTGGAAAGATAGAGACCGAGAAATTTAATGGTTAGAGTTTTGAGTTATGAAACTCAAGATGGAGGATCTGTTGGTGGATAAAGATTAGTGGGTCACGGTAGATCCAGGTACTAAACCAATGGGAGTGTCCGATGAAGAATGGAAGAAGTTGGATCGGAAGGCTAAGAGCACAATACAATTGTGTGTCTTAGATTCAGTATTGTTGAATGTATCAGGGGAAGCTATGACGAAGGCTTTGTGGGACAAGTTAGGGACTTTGTACCAATCTAAGTCTCTAATGAATAAACTGTTCCTATGGAAAAATCTGTATAACCTGAGGATGAAAGATGGAGACTCAGTGACAGAACATCTGAACACATTTAATACTGTGGTAAGTCAGTTATTATTTGTTGATATTAAAATTTCAGATGAAGATAAATGCATTAGTTTGTTGTGTTCTCTACCAGATTTGTGGGATAGTCTGGTTATTGCAATAGATAGCAATGCAACTGCCTTGCAGTTTGATGAAATAGTATTATCCTTGCTGACAAAGGAGATGACACAGAAAAATATGGAGAGCCAGAATAGTGATGCCTTGTCTGTATGAAGATGGTCCCAGAACAGAAACAAAAATAAGTCATCGAGTGGGAGATCTAAATCTCCATGAAAACCTATAAAGATGGAGTGCTGGAAATGCGGAAAGGAAGGGCACTACAAAAGAGATTGTAAATCTAAAGCTCCTGATAAAGGAAAGGGATTTGATGATGCTCCTTCTGCAGAGGTGAAAACCACTTCAGATGAAGGTGGGGATGTGTACTTGGCTTCTTCAAGTACACATGTAGATCATGAGGCATGGTTGATTGACTCAGGTGCATCCTTTCACTTCACTCACCATAGAGCATGGTTCTATGATTATGAGAAATATGATGGTGGTGATGTCTTCTTGGGGGATGACAAGAAAGCTAGAATCGTTGGTCGTGGAAAAGTAAAGTTGAAGTTGCAAGGTGGAAGGGTTAGAACACTTTTGGGTGTTTTGCATATTCCTGCATTGGCCAAAAATCTGATTTCCATAAGAAAGCTGGATGATACAGGTGTAAAAATAGTGTTCGAGAAGGATACCTGCAAAATGGTTCGGGGAGCACTGGTATTGATGCGGGGAGTTCGAATTTGAACTCTGTGCAAGATACAAGGTAGCACTTTTATTGATGGGTGCAATAGTTCTATGGTTTCTGAAAGTGGAGTAGAAAATCTAGTGGTTTCTAGAGAAAAGACCATGCTTTGGCATCAAAGGCTTGGAAATATTGGAGAGAAGGGCCTTCGAATACTTCATGGTAAAGGTATGGTAGAAGGTATGACTAATAGCTCTCTAGATCACGATTTCTGTAAAAATTGTGTATATGGGAAGTAGAATCGGGTGAGTTTCCCCTATGGTGGTAAGAGGGCGAAATAGATATTAGAGCTTGTGTACAGTTATGTGTTTGGACTTGTGAAGGTTCCATCACTAGGTAAGTCTATGTACTATGTATCATTTATAAATAACTTCTCAAGGAATACATGGATATATTTCCTTAAGAAGAAATCTAAAGTCTTTGTCAGGTTTAAAGAATTTAAGGCTCCGGTGGAAAACTAGACAGAGAAGAAGATAAAGGTACTGAGGTCAGATAACAGTGGAGAGTTTTGTAGCAAGGAATTTGAAGAATTCTATAAGAAGTGTGGTATAACATGACAAAAGATTAATCCATACACACCTGAGTAAAATGGAGTTGCAAAAAGAATGAACAAGATGTTTATGGAAAGGGCAAGAAGCATGCTCAGTGGTGCCGGGTTAGGACAAGAATTCTGGGCAGAAGTGATGGAGACATCATGTTACCTGGTCAATAGATCACCTTCATCAGCATTGGAGGATAAGAATCCACAAAAAGTATGGACTGGTAAGAAACCCTCTCTTTCACAATTGAGGGTATTTGGATGTGATGCATATGTACATGTTCCAAAGGGGAAAAGAACCAAGTTGGATAGTACATTTGAGAAGTGCATCTTTATTGGGTATAAGGATGGTTTAAAGGGTTATAAGATTTGGAACCCAGTAACAAGGAAGGTTGTGTACAACTGTGATGTGGTGTTCAGAGAGGTGAAAAATGTTATTAAACATGAAGTCACATCAAAGAAACCTGAGAAGATAGAGTTTGAGCTAAAGGAGGAAGAATCAGACTCTACAACAAAGGAGGAATTAGAATACGAAGAGCCACAAACTCCGAGTGTGAGAAGATTAGTTCAAGAAAGAAGGCAGCCAGAAAGGTATAGTCCATCTGCTTTCTGTTCAAATTTTTCTTTATCTATTACTGATGATGATCCCAAAACTGTGAAGGAAGCAGTAGATTCAGAGGATGGAAAACTCTGGAAAGAGGCCATGGTTGATGAAATGACATCTTTTCACAAAAATAAGGCTTGGGATCTGGTGGAGTTTCTGGCTGGAAGGAAACCCATTGGCAGCAAATGGGTGTTCAAGAAGAAGACAAATGTAGAAGGAAAGCTGGAGAAATACAAAGCTTGGTTATGTTGAGCGATAAAAGGTGTTTTTTAACTCATAATTATCTTCACATTAATTGTCAACCTAGGGACGATTTTTTATTTCAAGAGTGTACTCAGTCTGAGGCGGTCACTTGCTCAAGAGTAATGTTTTGTAGTATAGTGCTTTAAAAGGCAAAGATAAATGAATGTTAGAATTAAAATCTAATTGGAACAACAAGAAATTGAAATGTTTTGAACTAAATCATTCACTCAAACAATCATCAGTCGAGGACTCAGTAATGATAACTCTCTCCCCTGTAAACTGATGCAAATGAAAATCAATCATAGGCAAGATCTCCAATCTGAGAACTTAGACAGCGGTAGTCAGTGTCCTTTACAGTTGTTGATCTTTCAATCCACACTAAAACAAATAACTAGAAATGGAAATTCAATTGGAAATGCTTACTAAAACACACTTGCTGCAATATCAATTAAAAGATGAAATCAAATCCTTGCAGAAAAAAATAGCGACTAAGTCTATTGAAAAACTGAACAACAAAGCTTAACTTTAGCGGAAATGAATTGAACAGTAAAGCTCATCTTACAGAAATGAAATATTAATGGAAAGGAACAATAATACTAAATTATTGAAGATGAACAACAACGCTAAATGGAAATGAACTGCAAAGCTAAATGAACAATAATACTAAATAAGCAGCAACCTGTAATGCACGACAGAATCTGAAGTGAACAACGAAGCTTTATAACCAAAATGAACATCATAACAATTTAAGTTGTAATGAATAGCAATATTTGTTATGGTGGAAGAAAATGGTAACGCGATTCAATTGCAGAAGGTAATCATTAAACAAACCACACTTGCAGAAATTAGAAAGATATAATACAGAGTAGTAGCTTAATCTACCAGAGGCTGGGCCCTTAGCCGCCAACGAATGCTGCTGGGCTACTTTAGATAAGGCGAATGAAAAATAACCTTCAAATTATATATTAATCATTGAACTTGAGTGACATTACAATATGATCGCACTCTCTTAGCACCACAAGTCTGTAAATCAGAATTACAATTTGAAATAATAGAGATCCATCCCTTTTCCTCCTATCATATCCTATCCTATCTCTAATCTACTGACCCATTTAATTCTCTCTCTAATCATCCATCATGAATCACCATCATCCCCTTCTCTGATCTCTGTTCTCATTTAAATACACAAAGAGCAGAGAGAAGTTACAACAGATATGATTACAATATGATTTATATTACAAAATTGGTTTTTTCACAACAAATTGATAAGCAAGATCATATTTGAAATATCTTTCCATCACTCATTCAAGAGGAACAGGTCGAATTTGGCATTGTAACTGGGATAATTTGGAAAACGGCCACAACAGCGAATCTGAGAAAAATGTCTTTAGAGAACCTTTCATTTCTCTTAGTACGGGCTGAATTTGGGAAAACTGCTTACCATGCAACTAATTTGGTCCGTTATGAACAAACCCCATGTTTCATATTTTCCAGATTCTTCTCCATTTGCCTGAACCGTTCAATAAAAAAATGTCACTTCTTATTCCAACGAATTTATGATTTGGCACATTTAATGATAAAATTTTCAATCTGGAAAATATCTTGAAGGCTAAAATGGTGAACAAATTTATTAATAAACCATCATTGGTAAAAACATGCATAATCATCAATTTATTAAAAATAAAGGAGAAGAAATAATATTTATCCATAAGAGCATAAATAATTATAAAATAAAATTATATGGTAAACCATGATAAATGACATGATAAAGAAGAGTAGAAATGGATGAAATATGTGTAAAAAAGTGATAATAATAATGACATATTAATGGCCCAACATACCCCCAAACTGAATATATTGCATGTCCTCATGCAACCCAAAACTAAATATATTACATGTCCTCATGCAACCCAAAGACTCTGCGTTAACCAAGCAATAATACAATTGTTCCTCCAAACTCATGAAATGGATGGAACAAATTAATTCTTTCTCAAATAACGATTATTCATTTTTAGCAATGTTGATGACAGCGTAACAATTTTTACATTGATGTTTAACTATGTGTATATGAAGTTGCAGCAAAATACTCTGTGTTAACCAAGCAATAATACAATTGTTCCTCCAAACTCATGAAATGGATGGAACAAATTAATTCTTTCTCAAATAACGATTATTCAATTTTAGCAATATTGATGACGGCGTAACAATTTTTACATTGATGTTTAACTATGTGTATATGAAGTTGTAGCAAAATATGATATAAGTAACAACAAACTTCATTAACCATTTCCTCAAAATCTACAAACCAGATTTTGTTGAAATTTTGCAAGTAGATTTCTACTATATTAATGCTTCTATAATCCAAAAATTAGATCATTTCGATACACGGATCATGAGATATAAACAAAATGGTTGTAGGGGATAGTGTATGATTTCCGAACGTTTATGAGCTAATTTAACTTGAAATTATCTGGGTTTGTGTATTTTAATGATACATCTGTGTTTCCCAGAAATCACAAGAATTAAGCTCATAGTTTTAAAAATATATGGAAATCAATTTCTGCACTGTATAAAAATGAAATTATATGCCTCAAATGAGAAAGTAGAAAACATCCATCATGCATAGCATTTCCTCTCACAAACTGAAGAATTAGCATGCCCTTATGCAATGCTAGGAAACAAATTGAGGTGGTTGCTACTATCTGTTGAATTCTATGCTTGGTGTAAAACAACATGAAATAAGGGAGGTGTTGAGAATGAATAAAAATAGCAATGGATGATAAAGAATATTAATGACATGGTCATAAGAAAGAAATGAATGAAAGCAACATTTCCCCAAACTGAAAGATGATATGCCGCTGAAAAATACGTAGTGGTAAATATGTGGAATGAATGATGATAAATAATGCTCAATGGATTTCATGAAATTCTCCTAAATTCGTAATAAATCAGAAAATTATGCTATTTTATCTCAAGTTTTACCTTCGAAAAAAATGTAGAATGACATGTATGGACTGGCATTTGTTGAAGCTGATGTAGGTAGAGTTGATGTTGAAAGTGATGCAAAAGGTGGAATCTAGGCAAGTACATCATGTTTGAACAATTGTTCATGTTCACGAGTTGCTCGAGTCTCTTTTGTTAGTTGCAATAGTGTGGTCATGCTGCGAATAGAGTTCCCCCCCCGCAATACTTGTTGTTCTCATGTAAACAAATCACTATTTTGCATACAATGTTCTTGAATCCATAGTGTTAGCAACAGATAAGATGCATGCAAAAATTTCAATCAGAAAAACTTTTGTATACATGAAACACTAATATTTTGTCAAATCAACAAATTATGGTAGAGTGCAGTAATCATATCACATGCTATCCCATAATGCATACATTCCCCCCTCCAATTTGAAAAGGGATTCCATGACCACAAAGCCTATGAAAGGTGTTACACTGATGGAAAGGCAAGGGAATGAACAATACAACAGTAAATGAAGAACAATACACATATCAATGATAGGACGGCGAGATTTATGGTTATAATGAGAGAAGAGTGTATAAAGATAGTCATGAATAAGAGATAGGACACTTTGGATTGATGATAAGTTATGAAAAAGAGAAAGGACAACAATATGCCAAAAAGATGCATTGCTGACGGTATTCTAGCTGAAAATGATGCGATTGATCATAAAACAATTTCTCATGCATAAAGGTTCAAAACAGAGAAAATTAAGGAAATAACTTCTCCGATAAAAATAGAGAATAAGAAAAGGGTATTATGGTGATAATTGATGATAAGATATAACTTCAATACCATAAGTAGAGACTCTGTTGCCAGCAACGTCCATAGCCTCAACAGGGTTGCTTTTTGACCCGTACAAGCCAGGATCCTCAATTTATAACTAGAGAGTTCCAGTGCTGTTCTACAGAAGAGATCAGTGTGCTAGCGTGGTAACCAGATAACCACACTTCCATTCACTGGGATGTAGCAAAAGTGATCAGGCCGGCTCATGATGAGACTTCCTGTTCCAAGGATAATTTGGCTATCCAATGGATCATAACCCTGGTGTAGTGGCCATAATGGGAATGTCACTTTATTACAGCCTTATGAACATGGTAGTCTGGCTCGTAATGAGACCCCCTATCCTCCATCTGTGAACAAAATTTTGCTGTTATTACACATTTTTATGATAAAAAGAGTGAGGCTCAGTACTCCTTAAGAGCAGGGATGGTGGAAGAAGTTGAACATGTCAATAGAAAAAAACAATACCCATAATCTCATTTATTACAGACAGAGAATATTATAACCAGGAAGGGTGAAACCAACATGGTATTAAGATGATCAATCAATATCATGTACAATAGAAAAGAATGCAGTAAAGTAGTATATAAATAATTGTGTCCCTTTTGAAAATAATCTATCATCAAGGAGATGTCCTGTTAAAGATCATAACATGAATGATATTAACTCATTTCAATAGAATCCATAACTTTGTCCTCATAAAAGTAGTGTACTTCATGCCATGAAAGGAAATCAGTAAAATGTGGTTGAGATGAGCTAGGAATAATCCCACAAGAGGAAGGAAGAGTTGTTCTTGAAAATACTCCCAAAGTGTTGTTCCTTTGAAGGAACAACAAAAACACTCAAAAAGGTGTTGTTCCTTGTAGGGAACAACAAAGGAAAATACACGCAAAAGTGTTGTTCAGAGATATTTGAGTAGAGGAGGTATGATGGATATCAAAAGGTATGAGGCCATTTCATATCATCAAACATCAGGTCTCCATCATTTGTCGAGAAGTCATTCCAAGGAACAAGCCATTCACCACACATAAGGGAAATTTTTCTTCAAACTGTGTTTCTGGGCAAGAAAAGATGAATTTGAGAAAAGTGAGAGAGGTTTTTGTCTAGAATTGACTTACAAAGAAAAAAATATTTTATTTTTTACACAGGTTTCATGGTTTTGGAGAAATGTCGAAAACATCATTTGCCTCAGGGGGGTTAGTGCACCTTTGGAGTGACCTTGGTAAAATCAATTTTTCTCCTATATGAGATGCCAAAATGACTTGATTGATAAGTCAAATGATAATTAAACACAAATAGATTTCTAATGAGCTATCATGAACTCAATTTGGAGTGGAGGAATACCTTAAAAAGTTGACTGCAACATCACTATGCATTTCAGTAGCCTCATTCTGCTCATTTTAACCAGTCTTGGGAGATTGGATTTTTGACAAAGTAAATAAACTCCAAATTGCAAAATTCAAGATGTTCTGGAAAGTAGACTCAAAGATATTTTCAACGAGCTATTGCACACTCAATTTGGCTAAGGGGAAGGCCTCCAAAAGTAGGTGGAAAGCAGCACTGCGCTTTTGACCAGTTTGGTAAAAAATTGTTGTTCCTTAAAAGGAACGACTGCTGTTCCTTAAGAAGAATAGCAACTGTTCCTTAAATGAAACAACAAAAACATAAACAGGTGAAACTATTTTTCCTTAAATGGAACGACTTCTATTCCTTAAGAGGAACAACAACTGTTCCTTAAGAAGAACAACAAAAAGACAAACATACGAAACTATTGTTCCTTAAATGGAACGACCTCTTAAGAGGAACAACAAAAAGACAAACATATGAAACTGTTATTCCTTAAATGGAACGAATGTTGTTCCTTAAGAGGAACAACAAAAAGACAAACATACGAAACTGTTGTTCCTTAAATGGAATTGCTGTTGTTCCTTACAACAGTTGTTCCTTAAGAGGAACATCAAACAAAATTCATACGAAAATTGGTGTTCCATGTAGGGAACAACAAGGGAAAAATATAAAAAAAATAATGTACAATCTATTATCCAAGAAAATCCAATCAAATAAAAAGAAAACAACAAAAAAGGTAAACTTATGTACAGGTTTCAAGAGAATAAATTGTTTAGTGGATTGATGTTGCTGACGAGTTTCCTTTTGTAGCAAGAATTTGTATTGTGGAGTCTTCATTGTTCAACTGCCAATGGAGCGGAAACTACAATTTGAAGGGAGCAACACCTAAAATACAAAAACATAAAAGAAATCAGAAAAAAAACAACACTTTATTAAGTTACAATAACTATGATGTTATTTCCTAAGGCAAGGAAAAAAATGATCTCTTTGAAAAATGTTTTAGCAGTAGTGACATGACATGAATCTTCAAATGGAAATAAATTCTTTATTTCTTATATTATTAATCCATTGGGTAATGAATTGAATGAAATTCCCTTGTTTCATTAAAATTTCTTTCAAGAATCGTTCGTCCATAAATTGACCTTCTTTATTGTCCTAGGATCTTAAAAAAACGAGTGTCTACCTGCAATAAAACATTAAATCATGGAGAAAGAGAGGTTATTGGGCTCCACTAATCCAAGAATTATGAAAAATAACAAGAATTAGTTACTCTTTATAACAAATCCACGGAGAAAATAACAAAGTAAAATTTATTTGTCCCTTGCGGGAGAGCAGTGGCCAATCATGCTAACCTGCAGTGTTTTAATGACAACTTCTTTGTTTTTCATCCAAATTGAGTGATTACAAAGCCAAATGAGAGCTAATTCAAAGGTATATCTCCAATACAAACATGTTTTAAAAATTAAATGATATGATATGTCAGTGTTAGTTACAACAACCTGCATAACAGAGTCATTTTCGATTACCCCACTTAGAACAACAATGGATATTTTAAGCATAGATTTTTCGTTTTATGTCGGATTTGAATGATTCAAATTGGAAATTAAATTAGATTCATTTATTTATCTTCAATAGAAATATTTTTTGAATATAAGAAGAATTGATAGGTCAAATACTCTAAGGAACAATCGGAAAGACAAAGTTTTAAGAGTGGTGATTTATGATAGACAATTAATATTTTGATCATAACTTCCTCATAAGATATCAAAAATGAGTGATTAAAATTTAATTGTAAATTAGATTCATATAGAAATCTATCGTAGAAACAGGTTTTAAAAATTCAGTCATTTAGGCCTCCAAAAACCGACTGTCCCAACTCTATTCCTGAGCTGCCCTCTAGACACCCTGTCAATGTTTTGGTTCTAACTTTTTCATTTCAAATCCAAATTGAGTAATTAAAATTGGGTTGGAAATTAGAAATCAAGAGCTACTTGGGATAGAAATATGTTTTAAAAATATAGTCATTTAGGCCTCGAAAAACTGACTGTCCCATCTATGTTCCTGAGCTGCCTACTAGACACCTTGTCAATGTTTTGGTTCTAGCTTTTTCGTTTCAAATCCAAATTGAGTAATTCAAATTGGGTTTGAAAGTATAAATCAAGAGCTACCTAGTATAGAAATGGGTTTTAAAAATATTTCATTTTTACCTCTCAAAACATGACTGTATTTTCAAAAATTCCATCAAGCCTACAAGCCAAAAAATATGATATTCAAGCATTTTTTTCAAATCGGTAATAAAAATGAATATGAGTTCTTGTAGAACTATTATTCCCATTATAATTTATCTACATACATAAATGGATTAAAACATTTATCACCAATGTTGATTTTCACAGCATGTTGCAACAAAAAACACTATTCTTACATTAAAAAAATGTGTTTATTTTATTTCCTTATTTATTTTATTTTCTACACTAACCTGTTCTGATTTGAAAAATGAATATGATTACTTATAGGAGTACTTCCAATGGAACCATTTTTGAAATACGGCTTCAAATATTTTCATACGCAAATTTGAAAAATGCATGTTAATAAATATTAGGGTATGAGAAGCCAACTTCCCTTGAAAAGATGGTATAAAAAATTGTTGAAGTATGGAGTGATATTGCAAACAAATGATGGAGTGAAACCAATTTTCAATATATCCTTTACTTTCTTGATTTCCCATAGCCATCATACCATGAAGTTCTTGAGCTTTTAAAATGGCTTGTTGATGCAAACTAAAGAACCCTCATTTTTTTTCCATAACTTCTACAATTTTTGAATTTGAAACATTCTGAATCTCATTGTAAGTTTTCTCTAATGGCACATGTGAGATAGAATGGGTGGGAAGGGTGGGTAAATTTTGCAGTTCAACATTGTAAGCATGTTGTACTGGTTTATTATGGTGAGAGTGTGGAATGAGTTGAGCAGGAAATTGTGTACAGAATGGAGAATTTTGATGATGTAGATGATTGGGTTGAGTGGATGATTTTGATAGGCAAACAAGATGTTGTGGAAGAGCTGGTGGAGAATATGGAGGATGAGTTTTTGCTACAAGATGAGGGAGAGTAGTCATGCAATCATAAGATGAACCTTGCCAAACTTGTAGACAAGATTGGTGGTGGTTATATTGAGATTGACATGGATGCCCTAAAACATCAGTATTCCATAATGGATTATGCAAGTAAGAGAATGGAGAGAAAGTGTTTTGTACCGTACATGTAGGCCATGATTCCCATGGTTTTGACCTTGTTGCAACTTCCTCATCTCTTTGATATGATACTTCCATTCTAGATAAGGAAGAACAACTATCTATGTGATGCTCCTTCCGGTAATGAGGAAAAACACTTCTTCAATTTCTTGATTTTTCTGAACCTGCAAAACATCCAATTTTGCATTTAGAGAACTAATAAAATCAACTTTGAAATTTTCAAATAAAACATTGATTTGAGATCTTATGTCTCTTGTTCTTGTAGCAGATTTGGAAAGGAAAGAACAAACGTCTCTAGAATTCTTACCAGCCCTGGAGATTCCTCTTGAGTACCTTATGCAAAATTCACAAACATCATCATATGACCACTGAAAAACATCACCTTTTGCTATCAAATTTAAGAGTTCTAAAAATTCATCTTTGATTCCCTTAAGAAGGAGTGTTTTTAAGATCTATTTTTCCAAATGCTTATGTTTTGATTTTTGAAGGATGTATTGAAATTGCTCTACATAGTCCTCCAAGATTTAATCTTCCCCTTGTATCATATTGAAAATATCTTCATTGTCCTTGCAATAGCCCTGGTACTTCTTCAAAAATATGTTCTTCATGTCCTCCCATGTTTGGATGCAGTTCCCACCTAGGCTCATGAACCATCGGAGAGCTGCTCCTTTTAGAGTAAGAGGAAACACTTTCAACCTTTGATCATTAGTACAATAATCATATCCTCTACAAAGTATTTCAAACTCGAATAAGAATGTATCTAGATCGTCATTTGTCAAGCCATGAAAATTTGGTACAGAAGATGGGGGAATTATGTGCATTTGTGTCATTCCTCCTAGATCTTTGATAGGGAATTCAAAAGTAGAAATGTGAGTTGTTTCTTACCATAATAGAAGATGTTATTCATGTGTTTCTTCGAGGCTCCTTCTTCAAATGTTCCTGTCAAGCGGTTAGTGAAATGGGTGGTGCTTACATCACCACTTGAGTGAAATCATGAGTTTTGTTTTTTCAAAATTTCTATTTTTTTCTTAGTCATTCACACATAAATTCAAACATTTATTTCTACCCTAAGTTCTTTAACAATTCTGTTGGAAAGAGGGCAGGGGAGTAGGGCTTTTACATGCTCCATACGTAGTTTCTTACCTTCCGTTTTAATACCCAACTCTTTCCTAACAGGCATCCATCAGATGCACACTACTCTTTAGAAATGGCTACACTCTCACCGACAACGGCGCCAAAATGTTGAGCGACAAAAGGTGTCTTTTTAACTCCTAATTATTTTCACAATAATTGTCAACCCAGGGACACTTTTTTAATTCAAGAGTGTACTCAGTCTGAGGCGGTCACTTGCTCAAGAGTAATGTTTTGTAGTATAGTGCTTTAAAATGCAAAGATAAATGAATGCTGGAAACAAAATCTAATTGGAACAATAAGAAACTGAAATGTTCTGAACTAAATCATTCACTCAAACAATCATCAGTCGATGACTTAGTAATGATAACTCTCTCCCCTGTAAACTGATGCAAATGAAAATCAATCATAGGTAAGATCTCCAATATTAGAACTTAGACAGCGGTAGTAAGTGTCCTTTACCGTTGTTGATCTTTCAATCCACACTAAAGCAAATAACTGGAAATTGCAATTCAATTGGAAATTCTTACTAAAACACACTTGTTGAAATATCAATTAAAAGATGAAATCAAATCCTTGCAGAAAAGAACAACGAATAAGTCTATTGAAATATGAACAACAAAGCTTAACTTTAGCGGAAATGAATTGAACAACAAAGCTCATCTTACAGAAATGGAATATTAATGGAAAGGAACAGTGATACTAAATTATTGAAGATGAATAAAAAATCTAAATGGAAATGAACCGCAAAGCTAAATGAACAATAATATTAAATAAGCAACAACCTGTAATGCATGACAGAATCTGAAGCGAACAATGAAGCTGTATAACCAAAATGAATATCATAACAATTTAAGTTGTAATGAATAGCAATCTTTGTTATGGTGGAATAAAATGGAAACACGATTCAATTGCAGAAGGTAATCATTAAACAAACCACACTTGTAGAAATCAAAAAGATATAATACAGAGTAGTAGCTTAATCCACCAGAGGATAGGCCCTTAGCCGCCAACAAATAATGTTGGGCTACTTCAGATAAGGCGAATGAACAACAAGCTCCAAATTATATATTAATCATTGAACTTGAGTGACATTACAATATGATCGCGTTCTCTTGGCACCACAAATTTGTAAATCAGAATTATAATTTGAAATAATAGAGATCCATCTCCTTTCCTCCTATCCTATCCTATCCTATCTCTAATCTACTAACCCATTTAATTCTCTCTCTAATCATCCATCATGAATCCCCGTCATCCCCTTCTCTGATTTCTATTCTCATTTAAATACACAGAGAGCAGAAATAAGTTAGAACAAATATTACTACAATATGATTTATATTACAAAATTGGATTTTTCACAACAAATTAATAAGCAAGATCATATTTGAAATATCTTTCCATCAATCATTCAACAGGAACAGGTTGAATTTGGCATTGTAACTGGGATAATTTGGAAAACGGCCACAACATCAAATCTAAGAAAAATGTCTTTAGAGAACCTTCTGTTTCTCTTAGTACGGGCTAAATTTGGGAAAATTGCTTGTAGTGCAACTAATTTCTTCTGTTATGAACAAAACCCATGTTTCAGATTTTCGAGATTCTTCTCCATTTGATCGAACCGTTCAATACAAAATTGTCACTTCTTATTCCAACAAATTTCTAAGTTGATACATTTAATGATCAAATATTTAATCTGGAAAATATCTTGGAGGCTAAAATGGTGATTTTTTTTATTAATAAACCATCATTGGTAAAAACATTCATAATCATCAATTTATTAAAAATAAAGGAGAAGAAATAATATTTATCCATAAGAGCATAAATAATTATAAAATATAATTATATGATAAACCATGATAAATGGCATGATAAAGAAGAGTAGAAATGGATGAAATATGTGTTAAAAAGTGATAATGATAATGACATATTAACAGCCCAACAGGTTGGTAGCAAAAGATTATTCCCAGGTGCCGGGAATTGATTTTGGTGATATTTTTTCTTCTGTTGCAAAGGTAGCTTCTATTAGATTACTTTTATCTGTTGCTGCTGCTTTTGATTTTGAGGTAGAACAAATGGATGTGAAGACAACATTTCTTCATGGGGATCTGAAAGAAGAGATATACATGAAGCAACCTGAAGGTTTTGCAGTGAAGGGTAAGAAAGAACTCGTATGCAAGTTAAAGAAGTCTCTGTATGGGTTAAAACAGTCACCAAGAATGTGGTATTAGAAATTTGATACATTTATATGGGGACTTGGCTTCACCAGAAGCAAAACAAATCACTATGTGTATTTTAAATTAATTGGTGACTCTGTTATTTATCTAGTCTTGTATGTGGATGATATGTTGCTGGTTGGAAATGTCAAAGAACTTTTTTAGGATTTGAAGACCCAATTGTCCTGCAAATTCAACATGAAAGATCTTGGTGCTACAAACTATATTTTGGGCATGGAAATTAAAAGAGATCAAGCAAAGAGGAAGCTCTGGTTAAACCAGAGGAAATGTGTCGAGAAAATATTGTAGAGATTTAATATGCAGGATAGTAAACCAGTGAAGGTTCCTATTCCTGTAGGTGTAAAGTTATCTGCTGAAGAGTGTCCCAAGACACAAGAAGAGGAAGAGGACATGTCCCGTGTTTCATATGCAAGTGTAGTCAGTAGCTTGATGTATGCAATGGTCTGTACTAGACCATACATTGCACATGTAGCGGGAGTATTGAGCAGGTTTATTTCAAAACCAAGAAAGGAGCATTGGACAGTAGTGAAGCAGGTTTTTTAGGTATTTGCATGGGACTAGTGATTATGGTTTGTGCTACCAAGGAAGACCAGGATTAGATAGAGTGTTGGATATTTGTGGCTTTATTGATGCAGACTGGGCTGGAGATATGGATCAGAGAAGATCTACAAGTGGGTATGTGTTTAACCTATTTGGAGGTGCAGTCAGTTGGATGAGTAAGAAACAATTTGTATTGGCACTATCAACTACAGAGGTAGAATATATGACAACCACTCATGCAAGTAAGGAAGTACTTTGGTTGCAGATATTGTGTTCAAGTATGGGGTTAATACAGGGAGCTATAAGGATAGACTGTGACAACCAAAGTGCAATTTTCTTGGCAAATAATCCTGCATATCTTTCAAAGACAAAGCACATTGATGTTCAGTATCGCTTTGTGAGGGATATGTAGAAGACAAAAAGGTTTCTCGTAAAGGTGCACACATTGAAGAATATTGCAGATGCATTGACAAAATCTGTGAGCTCTGAGAATTTCTCTTGGTGTAGAGAAACAATGGGCATTGTAGGGTTGGATAAATGACTAATCTCTCTTGTGGCCCCCTGTGGAAAGAAAAAAACAAGTGGGAGAATGTTGGGTTGTGTTATAATCTTTCCATGACTAGCCCACGTAGTTAACTGGGGGGTTAGAGGGGGG